>JAESUZ010002455.1:0-45665 GCA_017311185.1 Proteles cristata cristata
AAAAAAATATTTCCAAAAATGAAAAGAAAAAAAAGAAAGAAAAGCTCATGTTTACTAGTAGTAAACAGGATGATTCCTGTCCACACAATTTGGAGCTCCCTTACCTTTTCTTCGTAATTCGGTAGTTTATCCTTGCATATCGTTATTATGTCCATCCAGGAATAGTTCCTCTCTTTCCGGATCTTTTCTAACTCTGGATCATTCTCATATTTGTCAGCATCAAGCTAGAAGAGTTTCAACAGCAACAAAAAAGAGGCCACATTAATGCAAGGAAGCACAGACACTCTTCCTGGATCTCCAACACGACTCCGCTCCAGACTTACCACCTAACAGTCCCTCCCTGTGTCCCTCACGGGCCCCCACCCTCCGCACCAGCCGCACGCCCCCCTCCTTCCCCCAGCGTCCTTCCCGCGGGTTCTGTGGCCCCGTTCAAGTCCCACCGCCGGAGCCCAGGTGACACAGCCAAGCGAGCCCGTCCCAGGGCACCAACCCCCCCGCCCCCCATCGTCCTCCAGCGCCAGCCCTCACATGTCTCTGGTCACTCCCGGTCTGGAAGGCTGCAGGTAAAACCCGGGTTCACTGCCCTGGGCTGGGACGCCTTCCATCATGAGGCCCCCGGTTCCCTGTTTGTTTTCTTTTTAAAGTTTATTTATTTATTGAGAGAGCGAGAGAGAAAGCATGATTAGGGGAGTAGCAGAGAGAGAAGAGAGTGAGAATCCCAAGCGGGCTCGGCACTGCCCATGCGGAGCCAGGGGCGGGGCTCGAACTCACAAACCGCAGGATCATGCCCTGAGCAGACGTCGGTGCTTAACGGACTGAGCACCCAGGGGCCCCCTTTTCCCTGTTGCTGTTGTTGTTTAACCTACATCCTGGACCAAGCGAACAGGAGTGTTTGCTACTCTCCAAGGGGCACCCAATGGCTCACATCCCCATGTCCTTGCTCCTGACAGCTTCCTACACCTGGGAAGTTCCTTCACCATGGAACACCTTCACTTTGGCTCAGGTCATGATCTCGCGGTTTGTGGGTTCGAGCCCCGCGTCGGGCTCTGTGCTGACAGCTCGGAGCCTGGAGCTGCTTCCGATTCTGTGTCTCCTTCTCTCTGCCCCTCTCCAGCTTGCACTCTCTCTCTCTCTCAAAAATAAACAAACGTTAAACAAAATTTAAAAAAGGAGGTCCAATTCTAACAACACGTTGGTCAGGAAGCCTTCCCCTAGGACCCCGCCAGAATTAGTCTCTGCTCGTACGTCAAACTGTTGGAAGTGAGTTTAGTATCTTCGGCACCGTGTTGTGGTACGGTGCACATTTTATCACAACTACTCAATAGCAAACTCCAGAACATGGTTTTTTTTTTTTTTTTGAGAAAGAGAGAGAGGGTACAAGTGAGTGAGCGGCAGAGAGAGAGAACCCCAGGAGGGGGGAAGAGAGAGGGAGAGAGAGAAGCGGGGCACACTCCAAGTGTGCCCAGCTCACCTGAGGCAGGACCCCCGCCTCACAAACCGTGAGATCATGACCTGAGCCGAAGTCAGATGTCTAAGGACTGAGCCGTCCGGGTGCCCCGAACTCCAGAACATCTTCCGGTGCTGGTCGTCAACACATCAATTTCTACGAAGGTGACGCCTTGCAGTCCACCTCCGGATACGCACTGTACTGGTCTACTTCAAGTTCCTCGTGTGTGAGCTCTCACTCTGCTGTGTCACTGACAGGTGTGCAAAAATGCTCCACGTGTTCCCAACGATCAAGAACGGTTTTGATGCAGACGGTACGTAAGCGTGCACGGGACCAGGCGCCGGGGGCTCCACTGGTTAAGCTCCAGCTCTTGAATTCGGCTCAGGTCTTGATCTCACGGTTCGTGGGTTCAGGCCCCACATTGGACTCTGTGCTGATGGTGTGGAGCCTGCTTGGGATTCTCTCTCTCTCTCCCTCTTTCTCTCAAAGTAAATAAAATGGACTTAAAAAAAAAAAAAAAAAAAAGAATACACAGGACCCAAAAACCATACAGTAAACAATGTAAGTTTTACAGCCCTTGGACTTACCCACAGCAGAACTAGAACGCGGGAGGAACGGAGTCTGACCCACAGAACTACTAAAAGATGCCTATTAAGATGTCGTATTTTAAGGCCGCCTGGGTGGCTTAGTCGGTTAAGCGTCCGACTTTCACTTAGGTCATGATCTCGCGGTTTGTGGGTTCGAGCCCCGCGACGGGCTCTGTGCTGACTGCCAGGTCGGAGCCTGGGGCCTGTTTCAGTCTGTGACTCCCTCTCTCTCTGACCCTCCCCTGCTCACGCTCTCTCTCTCCTAGAAATAAATAAAAAATATTAAAAAAAGAGTTTAAAAAAAAAGATGTCGTATTTTATCACTTGGATACTTTCACACGTTGACCAATATCTCACTTTTTAAAAAATATTTTTAACTTTTATTCAGCATTGAGAGACATAGAGACAGAGCAAGAGCGAGAGCAGGGGAGGGGCAGAGAGAGAGGGAGACACAGAATCCGGAGCAGGTCTGAGCCGTCGGCGCAGAGCCTGACAGGGGGCTCGAACGCAGGAACTGTGAGGTCATGACCCGGGCCGAAGTCGATCCACCCGGGCGCCAGGACCAGTATCTCACTCTTGCTCTTTAACTGTAAAAAGCAGAATGAAACTCCCTAAAGTAGAGGAACTTGAACCTTCTGCTTGTTTAGACTGCAGATACCCGATTTTAGAGAGAACGAAACTTGCCTCTGGTAACAGACACTGCATATACCATTTGTTTGAAAACCGGTACCTTCTAGTAGCTTAAGTGTTAAATCTTGGCCTGGGAAGAGAGCAGCGCTCCGTGAACACTGACGCAGGCACAAAGGCAAACCGATTAGCAGCGAGCAAGGCCAGGCCCGCTCCACACAGGCAGTGAACGGAGCCCGTGCACGGGGCGGCCGCGGCCGGCACCCCGACCCCGGCTCCCCCGCATTCCCAGACCCGCAACTTTCCAATGCCACGTTCCTCCCCACCGTCTGGGGCTGTGGTTCGCTTAGGTTGGAGTCAATTCTCTACTCCTAAATAAACCCATTTTCACTGGTAAAATAACAGGCCGTCTGGGTTTGAAAGCTGACCCTTCTCGGGGCGCCCGGCTGGCGCGGTCCCTAGAACACGCGACTCTTGCCCTCCGGGCGGTGAGTCCGAGCCCCCCTGTCGGGTGCAGCGATTACTTAGAAACTAAAAATATATATTAAACAAAAAAAAAGTTGCCGCTGCTCAACCGGCGGTACCAAGAAGAGCCGCTTCGCCTTTATCCAAGAGCCCAGACGGGCCCTAAACCGTCGGGCCGGAACCTTCTGCGAGCCTGCGCCCGGGGGCAAAGCTCGCTCACTCCCTGCCGGCCCCGGACGGAGCGGGCCCGCGGGGGCGAGGCACGGCGGGGGCGGGGGCGAGGGCGGGGGCGGGGGCGGTCCTGCCGGGCCCCCCGACCCCGCCGCGACGCCGAGCGTGCGCAGGGCGCCCAGGCCCCCTGGAGGCGGCGAAGCGCCGCGGGCGGGGCTCCGACCAGCGGCCCGGGTCTGAGCATGCGCCCGCTCCCCGGCGAGCGCCGCGGTGCCGCCCCGGGCCGCCGTCCCGACCCCCACCCCACCCCCCGCCCCGGGGGCGAGTGGCAGGCGCAACCTCCGGCCCCGGCCCTAGCCGCGGGCCCCCTCGCCGCCGCCTCGGGTGTGCGAGGGGCGCGGGGGCGACCGCCTCCGGGCCGCGTACCTTCCAGTAAAGAACCCCGAGCCGGCGCAGCTGCTCCAGGCCGACCGGGCGGCAGGGCTCGCCGCGGTGGGGCAGCCTCGGGTCGCCGGCCGACTCGTCCATGTACCAGGCCTCCGCCATGGCCGGGCCGGGGGCGCGGGGCGCAGCGGGCGCGCGGCGCGGGGCAGGCCCTATCCCGGGGCGGCGGGGCGGGCGCTCCTGCCGGAAGGGGCGGCGCGGGGCAGGCCCTTATCCCGGGGCGGCGGGGCGGGGCGGGGGCGGGGCGGGGCGGGGCAGGGCAGGCCCTATCCCGGGGCGGCGGGGCGGGGCGGGGCGGGGCGGGGCGGGCCCTATCCCGGGGCGGCAGGGCGGCGGGCGGGGCGGGGCGGCGGGGCGGGGCGGCGCGGGGCAGGCCCTATCCCGGGGCGGCAGGCGGGGCCGGCGCTCCTGCCTGAGGGGAGGGCGGGGTGCGGCGCCGAGAGTGCGGCTGCGGGGGAGTGCGGCTGCGGAAGTGCGGCTGCCTGGGGGTGCGGCTGCGGGGGGGTGCGGCTGCGGGGGGGTGCGGCTGCGGGGGGGGTGCGGCTGCCGGGGAACGCGGCTGCGGGGGGGTGCGGCTGCGGGGAGTGCGGCTGCAGGGGGTGCGGCTGCCGGGGGTGCAGCGGAGGCGGCGGCGGGGCTGGGCCGGGGACTCGGAGGAGGCCAGCGGTCAACTTGCTTCGGGTCAGCGGGGACCGCGCGGGTGACACCGACGGACTTCGTCCTAGGTACACGGGGCTCCCTGCTGCCCTGTCCTGCGGGTGCACGGGGCACTGGTGACATTCGCGGGGCACTGGTGACATTCGCGGGGCACTGGTGACATTCGCGTCCTCAAGCCCTCTTTGCAGATGGTGCTTGGTGCTCCGATCTCTGGACAGTCAGACCAATCTTGTGAAACAGTACTTAACAGGAAGAAAACTAAACGCCGCCCCAAAAAGTGGTTTTATTACAACCCACGCAGCTGATGTGGGACCCAGCGTGGCTTGAAGTCGGGTCAGGGCACCACACAGGGCAGGGGTCACTCAGGGCGCGCGCTCTCCACTCCCCCATCGTGTGACCCCAGCGGTCTGCAGTACTACCCTGTGTTTTTAAATCGCCCATCTCGCCTCCCTCGTCAGGAGCTATGTCCCTGGACAAATAAACAAGCTTCCCCTCACCAGTCTTTGAACTGATAATCCGTTTAGCAGATTAGAAAAGAAAGGTTCATTTTTTCAAAGCACCGAACCAGAAAAGATGAGATGACCTCAGCCGTACACCACCATCTGTTACAGGGAATCAAGTAACTGGAAGGGTATGGGATTTACACTAGACTGCTCTATAGTCCCTTCTAGAACTTCCCCAACTGCTGTACACAAGGTCCGTATTTACTTGGTGCCGTGCCGCCGCGGCAGGGACTGCAAGCACCGTGCGCACGTCCTGCTGGGGAGCCCGACTCCGCCTCAGACACCTTCGCCCACTTCTCCAGCTTCGTGACAAGGCTTCAGGAACGCTCCCTGGATGCCGGTCTCCCCCCATGCCCTCCCCGGACCCCACCCTGTAAAGCCGCAGAGCTCGCCTCTCCCTGGGGGCTGCTCTCACAAGGCAGCCCCCGCGCCCCCCCCAGCCCCCCGGTTGCCAGATCCAGTCGTGTGCTTCTGTTCTTGTCAGTCAGTCCATCGCAGTTGCGCAGGACCTTCCGGAGACATCTTCTCCCCGGCTCTCCTCGGCGTGAGCACGGTGCTGTGGGGCGCAGGGCTGTCCTTGTCCTGCCCTTCCACACGCTGCAGGTGTGCGCACGGGCCCAGCACACACCGACGCCTCCCGCCCCGGCCTCTTGAGGCGGGGCCCCGTGTCTAACTCGGCAGCACCGCATACACGGTGCGTGTCTAGGCCTCACAGCCGGGAGGGAACGCGTCGCCTGCACACCCAGGGTCGGCCCAGCCTCTCCCGCCCCAGGGAACAGCAGCCTTAATCCCAACGTCTAGGGATTTTTGTGCCTCCTCTCCCTTCCCCTCAGCATCCAACCAAATCCCGCAGCCGACCCCGTGGCTCTGCCCTCCACAGCACACAAGCCCAGGACTTGCCCTGTCCCAGGTCCCTGCCGCCTGCGCACCCGCTGAAACTGACCCCCCGCTTCCGCATCTGCGGCTGCACACTTCTGTGCACAGCACGTATGGAAACATACCAACAGGATCACACAGCCGTCTGCTTCACCCTCCTCTCCTACGTGCCCCGCCGCTGGCCACGTCGGCAGCCTCCCCTCCCGCCTGTTCTCACCCCTCCACGCACGCGGGGCTCTCCGCGTCTGGGTCTGACGTCCTCCCTACCTCCTCCCATCCTGCAGACACGTCCCGGTGTGCCTCCCTTCTCAGCTTAGGGCCCTCCCCGGAGAGGCCTCGGACGCCCCTGCGCAGCCCTGCGCGGCTGGGGAGGCCTCCGGTCACGCGCTCCTGCTGCCCCGCTGTAATGATCCGTCTGATTACCCGGCTACCGCCAGCCTCCACCGCGCCGGCCGCGTCTTTGGTACCTGCGGAATGAATGGATTTGTGTTGCCCCTGAAACTTGTGCTTGGGGTCAGGGTGCGTCTCACTAGTCTTCCAGGGCCATGCCTGGTATGTCGCAGGCCTGCTGCGTGCCGATGGAATGGACGTGACGAGAGTCACTCCAGGGTTCACAGCGTCCGCAAACCCTCCCGAGTCTGATCGAACCTCGCTCCCAGAGAGCAGTGCTGTGCGCTGCCCTGCGCGGACTTCCACACGTGGTCTCACTCGCCCTCACAGGCATGTGGGCACTACTTACTGCCCACATTTTTTTAATGTTTATTTATTTCTGAAAGGGAGAGAGCGAGAGCGAGCGAGGGGCACAGAGAGGGAGACAGAGGATCCAAAGCAGACTCCGTGCTGTCGGCACAGAGCCCAACCTGGGGCTTGAACCCACGAACCGTGAAATCACAACCTGAGCCAAAGTCGGACACTCAGCCAGCTGAGCCACCCGGGCGCCCCTTACTACCCACATTTTAAAGACAACGGAGGCTCAAGTAGCCGGCTCAAGGTCACACGGCCAGGAAGGAGCAAGGCTGGGCTTTGAGCCAGGAAGCCAGCCCCAAAGCGTGCAGAGGTAACCGCTAGCTGCTAAACGGCACAGGAAGGGGCGAGGCTGTGGCACGCGGCGGGGGAATGACTGCTTCCTGGAAGTGGAGAGGTGTCTGCAGGGCCCCCCGCCCCCACCTGGTACGGCAGCACAGCAGTCACGCGTCCCCCATTCGTCGGCCTCCATCTTACGCAAGAGACTTACTTATTTGTTCACTGCTGGGGAGGACGGACGGAGCTATCTTATGCTGTAAAAACAGCCACACGGGGGAAGAGCAGGGTGGCCAGGACGCCCTGAAGCGCCGCCGGGGGCGGGGGCGGCGGCGCCTGCTGCTGGCACAGCGGGTCCGAGCAGCCAGGACCAGGTAAGAGCAGCGCTGGTTACCTCCCTGTGACCAGTGCTGCCCTCTGGGAGTCCTCCTCTGAAGGGAAGGCAGGCTTCTGAAACGGAGCTACTTCCAGCAGAACAGCCGGCAGCAGCCAAAATCTATGTTCTGCAACCAGGGTTTATCACCCTGAGGTAGGCAGCCTGGGGCGAATCTGTCCAGATGTTTCGAAAGACAGACGGTCCCCTCGCCGCAGACCTGCCCCTGTACCGCTACCCACCCCCGCCCCCGCCCGGCTCTGTGCGCGGCTCCCGGCCCAGGGAGACATGGCAAAGCGGGACACCAGGGGCCCCGAGCCGCTGCGACATGAAGGCTGTGGACGCTCAGCTGCACCAGCGACACACTCACTCTGCGAGTCTTTCAGGCTTTGCGCGCCAAGGGGCAAAATCAAGCAGAGCAGATGGTCCTTCAGTAACAACCAGTTTGAAATGCGAGAACCAGGGCGCCTGGTGGCTCAGCTGGTGAGGCGTCTGACTTTTGATTTCAGCTCAGGTCACACTCACACGGTTTGTGGGTTCGAGCCCTGCATCAGGCTCCGCGCTGGCAGCGGGGAGCCTGCTTGGGACTCCCTGTCTCCTCTTCTCTGTACCCCCTCCCATGTTCTCTGTCTCTCTCGCGCGTACACGCGCTCTCTCAAAATAAAAAAAAGAAGAAATGTAAAAACGATTTTTAGTTCACAGAACATACAAAAACAGGCATCAGGCTGGAATCTGCTGACCGTGCTTTATCCCAATAATATTAAAAATTTATTTATTCCCCTGGCCTGTGGGGAGAGCTTTGAAGGGTCAGAGATTTCATGCTAACAAGCCAGCGAGGGAGCCTACCAGAAGCTCGCACACGCAGGCGGAACACATGAGTGCCCGGGGTCAGAGGGCAGCCTCAGTGCAGGACTCGACAGCAGTGACCAGCGTCACCGTCGCTGCACCGGCCGCTCCTAGGGCCACAAAGAGACTAGCAGACACCAGTGCCCAGTGGGCTGCACGGAGCGTAGGAGCCTAGATCCTTACTGTACTGGGCAGGGGCACGCCACCGTGCTCCAGGGACACACTGACCACGCCTCGTCTCCCACCGGGAGTGCAGGAATGCCAGGGGCCCGTGGAGAAGTGGGACTTGCTCTGCGCCCCCCACACAGCCTTGGAATATGACCCAGGGCTCGCAGTTCTGCGGGCGGGAAGTGTGGCCAGGGCGTGGCTCACCCCCTGCTCAGCGGCTCCCAAGCTGCGGTCAGGGTCGCTGGGGCCGCATCCTTGCCGGAGCAGGCTGCTGGCAGACCTTGCTCGATCAACCTGAGGCCCCCATTTCCTTACTGGCTGATGACCCAGAGCCGCTCTCCATGTCCAGAAGATGCCCTCAGTCCCTTGCCCGTAATGTAGAAGCTTACTTCTCTAGGCCAACGGGAAAGGCTTTATCCCTCTGAATCTCTCCAAGGGATGATGCCTGATTAGTTCAGGCTTGCCAAAGACACTCTCCATTTTGATGAACTCCGAGTCCAGTGGTTTGGGGCCTCAGTTACACGTGCGGGAAGGGTCAGTCAGTTCACCAGCAGCCAGACTCACAGCTCTACCCGCACTCAAGGGTCTGATACGGGCTTGTACACCAATGGGTGGAAATCTCAAAATGCTGCTTACCACATTCATAAGTCTCCATGTTGTCCCTACTCACTGTCACAGTGCCTGAGCAGAGCCTGAAAATGGCTAAAAACAGTGGCACCTGGGTGGCTCAGTCAGTTGAGCATCCAACTTCAGCTTAGGTCATGATCTCACAGTGTGTGAGTTCAAGCCCCACATCTGGCTCACTGCTGTCAGCCTGTGAGCACAGAGCCCGTATGCTACAGATCCTCTGGCCCCTCTCTCCGCCCTTCCCCCGCTTGCGCTCTCCCCCAAAAAGCAATATTTAAAAAAAAAAAAAGTACCTGCCCACTTTTATTTACCAGCTGTCCATGTTTTAGGTAGGGGCACAGTTAGTGAATGTCACTGTTTCCCAGGAATTACGATTTTTTTAATTTCTTTAAACACTTAATTCATTTTTGAGAACGTGCGCATGCGCACACTCACACGCAAGCAAGCAAGTGGGGGAGGGGCAGAGAGAGAGGGAGACAGAATCTGAAGCAGCTCCAGGCTCTGAGCTGTCGGCATGGAGCCCAATGTAGGGCTGGAACCCACAAGCAGTGAGATCATGACCTGAGCCCAAGTCAGACGCTTAACCAACTGAGCCACCCAGGCGCCCCTGGAATTAGGATTCTTAAATTTGATGGTAACTAGGACCACTTTTAAAGAGGCAGTAAAATAAGCTCTACAGGGGCAAGGAGAATAACCTTGACTCAAGCATGACAGTCCTCAGTAGCTAGGTGTCGGGAATAAGCTTAGGAAATCCCTGAGCCTGCAGATGGGTTAACAAGGCACAGAGAATTAAAGAATCACGAGAGGAACACACCCTGTTTCGGTAAACAGGGCAAAGGCCCCCAGGACAGGAGAAGATATAGGAATAGGGATCTCAGAATGCCAGTATCCAAGAGGAGGTATCAAGATTAGGTGTTCAGGGGGAAATGCCCCCCACCTCAGGACTGTAGCAGAAAGCCGCTTTCACAGGAAGGATGACCAAATAGGTAAACAGGTAAACAGGGCTACAGACCCTTGCAGGCGGAGAGTCCTTGCCCTGAGCGGAGCTAATTAGCAAAAGAAAGGTGCCTTGCGGATCCTGAGTCAGTGGTGCCTGCCTGTCTGGTCCCCCTAGGCCAGTTTAGGTAAACAGAGGTGGGGCCTCACCTTCCACCCATTGACCCAAACCCCTAACAGAGCAAATCTTCAAAACCCCCTTCCCCTCACACCCATGAGTTAGCGGTCAAGGTTTCATTGTCTCTGTGTGCATGTCCATGACCAAGTTGTGAGCCTTCCAAACAAGGCCCCTTCCGCAGGGCCCGTCTCCTCTGGGACACTGGCCTCTCTCGCATTTCAATCCTGCGTCCACTCTCTTGCAGGACAAGCGGGAACTCCAGGCCCAGAGTCCCCGACAGCTGACTAGGCCTTAGGAAACGGTCACAGGTTTGTGTCTGGCAGGGAGGGTTCTGCACGGCACAGCCGTCGTAGTCGTGACCTCAGTAAGGGTCTCGCATTTACTGTTCCCGTCCGGGTTCCAGCAGCCCCGCGAGCCTGGCTGCCACCAGGCGCTGAGAAAAGTCAGACTGCCACGGCAGGCTCGCTTCGTTCAATGCTGAGAAAGTGGCTGCTGGGCACCCTGGCTGGAACCGCAATGGTGATTTGGGGGCGGGCTCGGCCTGTAAGCCAATCGCACGGGTCTCTCTCCAGCGACCCCACACATGGGTTCATAGCAGAGATGTATTTACACTTCTACGCAGACGTCGAGATTTCACAACTGTTTACAGCTTCATCATCTAGTCACATGTCTCTTAAGAGAAGCTGGGTTTCGTTTTTGTCCGTCAGGCTGCTTTGCTGAAGTGTGTGCCGAGCGGGCGCGGCAGCAGGTCCGGCCAGGAGTGTCGTGTGGGCGTCAGCAGCTGCCCCAGCACGGCCACTGTCCCCTCACCACCCTGCTCGGCACAGTGAGGGCCCGTCACACCCCCTCGTGCTTCAGAAGCCCACCGCTCAGCTTCGCGGTTCTGGGCACCGCAGGCCACTGGGGACAGCAGGGCTTGAGGGAAGGCAGGGTGGCTCTCGTGGAGGCCTGGGGGCCTCGCCTCCAGGAGGACGGGACTTGGGGCTCAGATGATGCTGACGGCCCCCTCTTTCCCGGCCTCAGCTCTCCTCCCCGAGCACCGGGTCACCTCTTACCTCCCATAAGGAGCTTCCTGCCGGTACAGGAAAGCCAGACTCCGGGGCTCTCTGACCAGGCTCACCTGTAATTCATGAAAAAGGAGCTCTTTTATGTGGTGCCCTGAGAGCCAGTCTCATGGAAGATTCTAGATCGCCCAGTCAGAACCACGTGACCACCCCTTGGATCTCTGCGGAAGCCCGAGGTCGGGCTGGGTGGCCACACAGGCGCCATCCGGGGAGGCTGGGCCTGGCAGCCCCTTCAGACAAAGGTGGGCCCCGAGAGGAGGAGGGCTGGGCAGACAACCAGACGTTGGCAAACACAGGGCCCCAAGGCCCTCCTACTTGCTGGGTGTCTGTCTGAGGACAGCAGACCGTCCCCGCCCCCTGCAACCTCAGGCCCTATGCCCCGCGGCTGCTCACTGGCTCCTCACCGCCGACAGCCCCACATGGTTTTGTGTTTTGTATTAGGTCTGTGATCCGTTTTGAGTTCATTTTTGTAAAGGAAGGATGTCAGGTCTGGGTCTAGGTTCATTCTTCTGCCTGTGGATGCGGTTTCCTAGCAACTTGTAGCAGTTTGTTGAAACGACCACCTTTGCCCCACTGTACGGCCTCCGCTCTTCCGTCAGCGATGAGGTGACTATACTTACATGGATCTATTTTGGCCCATGTGCTGATTTACGTACACTCTGTAACATGATTATTCTGATCATGTTGATTAAGCATCCATCACCTCACAGGTAAACTTTTGTTTGCACGTGTGCATGACGGCGCCTAAGACTCACTGTTAGCAGGGGCGCCTGGGGGTTCAGGTCAGTTCAGCTTCCAACTTGGGCTCAAGTCAGGATCTCACAGTTCAGGAATCGGAGCCCCACGTCAGGCTTCGTGCTGATGGGCAGCACCTGCATGAGACTCTCTTTCTCTCCCCCTGCCCCTCCCCCACTCAGGCTTTTTCTCTCTCAAAATTAAAAAAAGGTTTTACTCTTAACAAACGTCAAGTATATCATATGGTATTATCAAGTATAGTCACATGCCGTACGTCTGTTTCTTTTTCTCAAGTACCTTTAAAGAGGCTTGAATAAAGAGTGTACTGTTACCTTCTTTAGGCGGGAAACCATTTTTTTTTTTTAATTTTTATTTACTTCTAGGAGAGAGAGAGATACAGTGTGAACAAGGGTGGGTCAGAGAGAGAGGGAGACACAGACTCTGAAACAGGCTCCAGGCTCTGAGCTGGCAGTCAGCACAGAGTCTGGCGCGGGGCTGGAACCCACGAACTGCGAGATCACGACCTAAGCAAAATTCGGACGCTTAACCGACTAAGCCACCCAGGCGCCCCGGGAAACCATACAGATTTATAACGAGATGTCCAACCTCTCCAGAAATCTCAAACGTCAGTCAGAGCAGGCAGCGTGGTAAAGGGCCCTGGCAAAGATGAAACACAGTATCTCCGGGGAAGACGTAGGGAGACGTAACACTAGCACAGGACAGACTTACAGATGCTTTTTAGGAAAAATGCAAAGGTTTCTGAAAAGCGGTACGGACACACGCATGCACACACGTGTACATGTGACCCGGAGTGGCCTCTCTCTCTGGGGATCACAAACAAGTAGGGTGTCCCCCCAGGTAGATGAGATTACGATGGGCCTGTCAGGTGAACCGGCCCCTGCCCTCACCGCAGACAAGGATAAGGAGACCCCGCCTCTCGTGTCTGGGTGTCATTCACAGGACAGGTTCCAAAGCGAGTTGGTAGGAAGACACGCTGTCATGTCCCCACAGCCACGAGCCAGTGCGTGTGGTTCAGGGAGAGGCCCTGGGGGAGCCCCAGACAGATGGCCCATGAGGGCGGCCAGCGACACACCCCCAGGGAAAGACATGGGCCGCACTGAATGGGGACAAGGTGGTGGCCACGGAGTTATGACTGAATAACCCAGGAACCGTTTTCAGAGCCTTTAAAAAAAGCAAACCCATAAAGGCTGTGCTTCTTTGGGGCACACTGGGGAGGGGGCCACAGAGCCTCTAACACCCCGTTTAGTTTCGATTTCTCTTTTCGCGTTTCGTCCTCTGGCCACCCAACCGTCTCAGTGAAGGCCTTGCCCATCCCGCGCTAACAACGGGAAACAAGGCACTGCTCTCGCTGCGGGCCTGACAAACACCCCCACCCGGGGTGTGGCGACTGCTAGAGGGAGAAATCCCTTCCCAACCAAGCGACACTCTGCTTGCAGTCTTCTGTCTATAATCTCCTACCCCTTTCGGTAACCCTCCCCCCCACCCCCCAGTCTGGTGAGCTTCTTCGGGGAAAAGACCACCTACCTATTCAACAGTAAGGAGAAGGTGAAGAGAGACGAATTAGCACCGGCGAACATTTAAGAAAGCCCCTGGCCTAGGGGCAGGCTGGCTCACTAGGCAGGCGGCTGACCCTCAATTTCCGCCCAGGCCATGACCTCACAGTTCGCGGGCCTGAGACCCCCACGGGGCCCTGCGCTGACAGCATGGAGCCTGCTTGGGATTCTCTATCTCCCTCTTTCTCGGCCCCTCCCCCGCTGTCTTTCTGTCTCAAAATAAACATTTAAAAAGAAAAAAGGAAAACCCCCAAGAACGTTTTAAAAATTAAAACTGAACAAGATTATTTACAGTTCTGGGGGCGTCTGGGTGGCTTAGTCGGTTGAGCGTCCGACTTTCGCTTAGGTCATGATCTCACGGTTCGTGGGTTTGGGCCCCGCGTCGGGCTCTGTGCTGACTGCCAGCTCAGAGCCTGGAGCCTGTTTCAGTCTGTGGCTCCCTCTCTCTCTGACCCTCCCCTGCTCACTCTGTCTCTCTCTCTCTCCTAGAAATAAATTTAAAAAAATTTTTTTTAATTAAAAAAAAAAAAAGATTATTTACGGTTCTGGAACAGACCCCAGCCGAGGCAGGTCACTAGGCTTCACTGTCCGACGAGCCCAAGGCCTGGCTGGCAGTGCTGTCACTGCGCCAGCGGACGCCATGCGAGGTTCCAGGGGACGTGGAGGTGCCACAGCCCCTATGGCTATGTCTCGAGGGACGGACCTGGGCCCAGGCCGCTCTACCCGGGGACGGTGGGTGGCAGACTGTGGAGACAGGCGCAGCAGACACATCACGGATGGGGTCCCGAGGCAGCACCCGGAGGTGCCAAGGGCCTGGGCAGCATGGTGCCCTCAGTGAGGTCATCTGCTGGTCCAGTGTGGCAGGGAGTGGGGGGCGGGGGGACCTGCAGAAGGGCCCAGAGGCAGGAGGGACAGCTCCTGACGCTACAGGGGCCTCAAAGGCCTCTGCTGACACAGCGAAGCAGCCACAGGCGCGGTGCCGGGCGCTGCACTGCGGGTCCGGCTCACAGCCTGCGGGGCCTCGGGCCTGGTCCTCCGCGCCTGAGGGCGCTCACTGCCGTCTGCCTCAAGGCAGGGCTTTCATGTGCTGCTCAGGTATTTAATTCAAAAAATGGGGGCGCCTGGGTGGCCTGGTCGGCTGAGGGTCTAACTTCGGCTCAGGTCACGATCTCATGGTTCAGTTTGAGTTTGAGCCCCGGGCACAAACCCACTTCAGATCTTCTGTCCCTTTCTCTCTCTGTCCCTAACCCGCTCATGCTCTTTCAAAAATAACCAAATCGGGGCGCCTGGGTGGCTTAGTCCGTTAGGCGTCCAACTTTCGCTTAGGTCATGATCTCGCGGTTCGTGGGTTTGAGCCCCGCGTCGGGCTCTGTGCTGACTGCCAGCTCAGAGCCTGGAGCCTGTTTCAGAGTCTGTGACTCCCTCTCTCTCTGACCCTCCCCTGCTCACGCTGTCTCTCTATCTCTCTCCTAGAAATAAATAAAACATTAAAAAGAAATTAAAAAAAATAAATAACCAAAATGTTTAAAAAAAAAAAAAAAGGAAGATCACCAGCAGATGCTCAGACACCAGAGCAGACCTGACTGCTCATCACCTGCTGGCTCTGAAAATGGAAAACAAGGACTTACTGGAAAATACACATTTCACTGATCTCTTAGTTTTCCCGAAGTCTGACTGAATAGCTTTAAGCAGACCAATCAACTAACTGGGGCCTGTCACAGAGGAGGTCCCGACCGATGTCGAGGTTCATGCATCTAAATAACCAGGCATTTTTCCAGTTTACAAATCACAGACCAAATATGGGAGTACATTTCACCTCTCTGTAGTCACATTTCTTAATTTTTATTTTTGGTTTTCTAGGCTTCAGCAAAACAACGTGGATGCTACCAACTTAACAGTTACATCTGGGGAAAACCCGTCACCTGCAAAGCCACGCTGCCTCACTGACGCATCCACAGCGCAGACAAGCTCAGAAGGACCCCGCATGCTGGCTCACGCAGCTGTCACGCTGGCCGCACGGAAAGCACAGGCGAGTTAGCAAACGAGAGGGTAGAAGACGGGTCTCGGACACAGTCGTGGCTGGGGACCTCGCTCAGGCCACTGGACAGAAGGCCGCGGGCTGGGGGACTTAACTGCTGATTTCTCACAATCCAGAGGCCAGGAATCCAAGGTCAGGGTGTCAGTGATCTGGTTCCCGGGGAGGGCTCTCTTCCTGGCTTCACTGGGTCCCTCACGTGGCCCTTCCTCTTTCCTGGGCAGACAGGAAGCAAGCTCGTTTAACCTGAATTACTTCCCTACGGGCCCCTTATCTCCATACCAGTCACGCGGGGGTTAGGGCTTCGACACGTGAACTTGGGGGCACAGTCACTCAGTCCATCGCAGCGATGCCTCAGGCAGGTCAGCCTCTGGGCCTTCCGATGTTTGGCAAAAGCAGGGTCTGCACTGCAACGCGGCGGCCTGCGGCGGAGCCGGGTGCCCGGTTCTGACCCGTGCCGTGACCCAGTGCCGGAGCCCGCCCGCCACTCACAGACGGGGCCGTTACTGAGCAGCTGCCCCTCGTCGTCCGGAACTTCCAGGGTTCGACGATTAAGGACACACCTAGGAACGCACACCACGGTCTTTTAAAGACGTGTGCCCGAAGGCCCCAAGCTCACCTGACGGGACAGACCCCCATAGAAATGAGCACGGCCTCACCGGCGCCGCTTCACCACCGCGCAGGCTGCCCAGGAACCAGGTTTCCGGACTCGATGAGTTTGGCCTGTATTCCGTGAGCCTGCCCTGAAAGACACCACAGAGCCATCCAACGACGGAGCCACCGTGTCGCTCTGCACGGAAGGCACCAGAACACTTTACCACCCTCCATCTACAAAGCATTAAGAGCACGTTTTGAGAGCAGCAGCTGCTTTTGAAAACCCGGTATCTTCCAAGATGCGGAGCACCAGGTCTACACGGCAGTCCCTCATGACGCGGCGCACCGCCAGGTCTACACGGCAGTCCATCACGATGCGGAGCACTACTGGGTCTACACGGCAGTCCCTCACGACACGGCACAACGCCTGGTCTACACGGCAGTCTGTCACGACATGGCGCACCGCCTGGTCTACACAGCAGTCCATCACGATACAGAATACTGCCAGGTCTACACAGCAGTCCCTCACGATGCGGCACACCGCCAGGTCTACACGGCAGTCCCGCACGACGCAGCGCACCGCCAGGTCTACACGGCAGTCCCTCACGACGCGGCGCACCACCTGGTCTACAGGGCAGTCCTCCACGATGCGGAGCACTGCCTGGTCTACACAGCAGTCCCTCACGACGCGGCGCACCACCTGGTCTACACGGCAGTCCCTCACGACGCGGCGCACCACCTGGTCTACAGGGCAGTCCCTCACGACGCAGCGCACCGCCAGGTCTACACAGCAGTCCCTCACAATGCAGAGCACCGCGTGGTCTACACCGCAGTCCTTCACATGTCTCTGGGGCTGACAGAGCAGATGGAACCACGACTTCAGAGCTGTAATGACGCGGCTGCGTGTCAGTCACCGGCAGGAGGAACCCGCTTCTGTGAGTGCTGTCCTCACTACAAGTGGCTGGGCCGCCTCCTACCCGGAGCCCCGCACTTGCTGTGCTGCACGGACGGCGCGTGCCCGGTGCACACCCCACAGTGGACCGGAAGGTTCAGGAGACAGCCTCTCTGCCGTGCCTCCAGCCCCGGGCTGTGAAGCAGCGCTGCCCATCTGAACGCCACCAGGCGGCGGGGGGCGGCGGGGGCAGCGGGGAGGGCGCCCCTGGACCCTCCTGTGTCCTCACCTGCAGCGGGACGGCAGGGACGCGGGGCAACCCGCAACCCTCCTGCCCTGCTGGCGGGAAGGTCGCCTGGTCCAAGGCGTCGGCCGGCATCGGCGCCCCCCACCCAGGCGACCCGCCAATCCACTGGGAGAGACCAGAGCGCACGCTCCCGAGAGACCTGGACGTGAGCGTGCACGGCCGCTTTGTTCCCCGCAGCACAGACGCCCGCGAACGGGGAGTGCGAGGCCTGTGGCGAGCCCAGCAGGGGGGCGAGCCCAGCAGAGGGGAGCAGAGGGGAGCGAACCAGAGGGGAGGAGAGGGGAGCGAACCGCTGCTACCATGTTGGGGGGGCGCAAATAATCACAGTGAGGGAAAGCGGCTGGAAGGGCGCCTGGGGGCGGGGGCGGGGAGGGAAGGAGCTCAGAGTGGCGTGAGAAAGCCCTGGGGGTGCCAGGCCGCCCGGGGCCAGTTCCCGCTTCCACACGCGCCCTCCGCTGCCTGCCGATCACGCCTCCCAGAAGCCGCTGCAAAGCAGAGCGGTGCAGCCACCCCACAAAGCCAAGGCACAGCAGCGAAGGGCACAGTGCGCCCAGCTCGGCCTGCACGCCCTGGGGGAAAGCACCGCGGGGCCCCTGGGTCCTGCCGGCCCCGGTACAGGCAGCCCCAAAGGAAACGGCGGGTGTCCACTGCGGAGCGTGGTGGGGTGGCTCTCCCCGCCCTGGTGGTGCTGGGTGCAAGGGACCCTCTTCAAGGCCTGAGGGCTGGAGCCATGGGGCCCGAGATCCACCGTAGCTGACCTGGCAGGGACCCATGTGGCGGGAACAGGGCCAGCACCAGCAGGACAGGGACAAGAGACGGGAAGGAGAGGGACCCGATGCAAGCGGGTCAGGGCGAGAGCCGGGAGAACGCCGGGAGCCACCGCCACGCGTTCAGTGTCATTCAAGATCCAACAGAGCAGAGCGCCCTGTGAAGTGAGAAAAACGACCGGAACTAAATGTTTAGGAAAATGAGCGACAGGAGTGTCAGTCGCATGCAGAGCTATTGAAAGAAAAAAGAAAAGTGGAATAAAAGCCTGCAGACAGTGAGAGCGCTCCAGACAGACGCAGCCACGGAACAGGTCCAAATGCGCGCGCGGCTTCACGGCATCCAAACAATGAGATCCAAGATGGGAGGGCGGCAAGTCAGTACTAGAAAATACCAGAAATAAGGTGACAGAGCTCAAGAAAAGTAGAAAGACAAGACAAGTACTCTCAGAAGTGAGAACGGAGAACAAACGGAGACAGTAAACGCCTTCAGAGACAGGGCATCAGCAGGCGGGCAACCTGTAAAACGGAGGAAACCTGAGACAGAAGAGATTCAGGAGGGAGAGCAAAGCACCGAGGATGGCTGAGCCCCGCGTTACCATGCAGACAAGGCCCCGCCCCAGAGAACACTCAACCAAGAACAGAACTCGAAGTCACAAATCAAGGAAAGCTTCCTGAAACAGCCGATCTGGAAACCCATGAGCAGAGAGCCCACCGCATTCCTGCAAACTCTGACTGTGGGCCACCAACGTGTGACACAGTGACACGGTAAGGACTGGAGAGACGGGGACAAAAAACCCAAGCCTTTGGACACCCAGGCGAAGAGGACATGACTTATAAGGAGGAAAGTAAGACTCAGACTTTTCATGCTAGAAGATAACAAAACCAGTATTTCAGATACTCAAGGAAAGAAAACGTGAGCCAAGGATTTCGTATCCTACAAAACTGCTTTCAAGCATAAAGCAAACGAAGGTCCATACGGGGAGCTCGGGGAGCAAGAGCACACGGACCAACCACGGGCTGCGTGGCCGTTAAATGCCCAGGAGAGTGATGGGGGCAAGAGGGGAAGCTGCTATCGCGTACCAGCCGACAACACGCACCCAGCACTGTTCCCGCTACGATACGGAACGTTCGTGTTCGCATGCACACACTGCATGTTAAACGGAAAAAGCAGGCTCGTAACAAAGGAGTACCTACCCCAGGACTCTCAGTGCAGGAGACACAGACATAATAGAGGAGTTAGGTACTCTGAAGTCCCCATTTTCTATTGGGAATATCAACAAGAACTCAAATATTTTATCTTTAAACATATTTGATCTATAAAACGTGTATGTGTTTTATAATTCTGTTCCCAGGAGAGGCCTAGAAGCAAAGACCAACCCCACAGCAATGAGCACCAAGCACCTGAAATACCTTTTCTGCCACTAAGAGAAACTAGAGATTCTGGGGTACCCGGCGGGCTCAGTCAGCAGAGCAGGCAACTCTTGATCTCGGGGTCATGAGTTTGAGCCCCACATTGGGTGTGGATATTACTTACCTTGAAAGGAAAAAAGGAAGGAAAGGAGGGAGGGAAAAAAAGGAGGGGAAGGGAGGGGAAAGAGAAAGAGAGAAAAAAGGAAGGAAGGGGAAAGAAGGGAAAGGAAGGAAGGAAGAAGGAGGAAGGGAGGGAGGGAGAAAGAAAGAGAAAGAAAGGAAAGAAAGAAAGAAAGAAAAAAGAAAGAAAGAAAGAAAGAGGAAGGAAGGAAAGAAAGAAGGAAGGAAAGGAAGGAAGAAGGAAGGAAGGAAAGAAAGAAAGAAAGAAAGAAAGAAAGAAAGAAAGAAAGAAAGAAAGAAAGAAAGAAAGAAAGAAAAAAGAAAGAGAAGGGAGGGAGGGAGGGAGGGAGGAAGGAAGGAAGGAAGGAAGGAAGCAGAGAGTCTTAGAGAAACAGCCAATTCGAGAGCTGGAGGAAGGAAGGCAGATGGGTCTGGAGTCCCCTGCCGCAGCACAGAGCAACGGGGCAGATGGCTGCGTGCACCTACGTGTGTGTGTGTGTGTGTGTGGACTGTACACATATGCGTGTGTGCCTGCGGTCCATACACGTACAGGAGTGTGCTCGGTGCAGATGTGTGCAACATGAATATCCAAAGAAATCAAGAGCCGACCAGAAGAACCTCCCTTCTACAGGCCAAAGAAGCTACAGTTTGGGTTCAATAAAGGTAAAAACTGCAGCAGCCTGAAATCCATCGAGCGGGTGTAAGTACACAAGCTCACGACACATACGTGTTATGGAAATACATAAATAAAAAACCTTGATCGGTTGCCCTCTGAGGACAACAGACTGGTCACCTTTGCAGCTATGCTGACGCTCCTAGATGAAAGTGACCACTGCGGCCCCAGACAGACGACAGGAAGCACCTTCTGAAACCATTCCAGCCAACAAATCTGAGCAAATCCCAGATCCCCACCCGGAGCCCCCAGACGGTGAGTGGATCGGGCACTCCACGCCAGCCGCTGCCCACATCAAGAGAACAATGACCGCCCACGGCTGCAGGTGACTGCACGTGGCCACCTATCACTTGCTGTGTGGAACCTGGTTCTGATCAAGCCTCTGGGGATGGGGCGCCTGGGGGCTCAGCTGGTTGAGCGTCCAGCTTCAGCTCAGGGCGTGATCTCACGGTTCGTGGGTTCGAGCCCCGCGTCTGGCTCTGTGCTGACAGCTCAGGGCCTGGAGCTGCTTCCGATTCTGTGTCTCCCTCTCTCTCTGCCCCTCCCCTGCTCATACTCTGCCTCTCTCTCTCTCAAAAATAAATAAACGTTAAAGAAAAAAAAAAAGCCTCTGGGTCCTGCTGCCAACTCTCAGGAAGCTCAGAGGACAGGAGAAAACGCTGCGCTGAGCCAGGAGGGTGGCCGTGGAGAAATCTAGACCGTGGGGACAGCAGGGCAAGTGGCCCAGGCTCCTAACAGGGAGACCTTGGAAGGCGACCAGTAAGTGGCAGGAGGCCTGTAAATGAAAGAGACTTAAGCAATACCCAGTTAAAGACACAGGTAGACAAGGCTGAATTACTACAAAGAAACGCAAAGAAGTCATTTCTATAAAAGTCAGGATGAATTTGGGAGGGAGGGAGGGCTGTGATTAGAGGAGCACGTGGAGAACCTTCTGGGGTGTCTGGCAAAGTTCTAGTTCTTGCCTGGGAATTAACCTTACAGTAATCGTAATTCAACGAGCTATACGTTTGTGTCATTTTTTTGTATGTTTTAGTGATAAAACAAAGTAGTAAATAAAGGTAAAAGTAAACAATTATATCAAACTTTAACCTTCACAGTGCTTTTAAGACAAACAGCTGAAGAAATTTTCAAAGGTTGCTTTGTGCATCTTGCTGTGCCGGTAACTGTCCCTCTCAGCGGTCAAGGAGCCAGGACCATGTCTGCGCAGACCTCCCTCGCACACGGGTGCCCGGCCACGTAAGACCCAGGCCACGCTCTCTCGGCGGAGGCTCAGGCCCAGCACTGCCCGGCTCTACTCCACGGGGAGGGACAAGTCAGCCCAAACATTCTGAGACTCAATCCTGCCGACTATAAGTTAAACGAACACTTTTAGAACACTTCCAATTTCCTGTCTGCTGAATTTGTGTCTTATTAAGTCAAGTCCTACAATTTGTCCAGACAGTTATGAAACTAATGAGAATAGTGTCCAACCCAACAGAGCAGAATGCTGAAATCTCAAACAATGCTCAAATCTCAGAGGATGTTCAATTTATTACACACTGAAGCGCTTTTTAGCACAGGGAATCACAGAATGACTTTCTGATTTGTTTTTCACATCAGTAAGGAAAGGTAAGAAAACCGTCACTCACTCAAGCTTTCCCAAGAATTAAAAGGACTTCGTTCAGTCTTCAGACTGCTTAGCCCCTTCTCTTGCTAATCTGTCAGCTTCTTCGTTGCCTGTGAATCCCGAATGGCCAGGAACATGCATCTGTTAAATAAATTGTTTCCTTTTATCTTCACTGGTTTTTTACATAAGCAATACACGAGTGTACCCTCACCGTAAACCGCGACTGCTCCCAGGGGCGGGAGGAGACAGGACTCAGCCGCCCTCGGCCCTGCCCCGACACAGTCCAACAGCACAGCCTGAGGGCCCAGGGCACCGTGCAGTGCAGGCGTTTCCAAAGCTCCCCTTCTGATTCTCCACCAACCTGATTTTACTGTTGCCTTTTTTCCCCACTGAATGATGGAACTGGAGGGCTTTCCAGGCAAAACACACTAGTACAGACAGACACCGACCAGACGTATCCAACACACACACCTCGGAAAGGGATGTTAAGTATGTAACCACTCGTCATATCTACACTGCTGAACGGCAAATTTATTTATTTTTCTTTTAATGTTTTTTTTTTTATTTATTTCTAGGAGAGAGAGAGAGAGACAGCGTGAGCAAGGGAGGGTCAGAGAGAGAGGGAGTCACAGACCGAAACAGGCTCCAGGCTCTGAACTGGCAGTCAGCACAGAGCCCCACGCGGGGCTCGAACCCACGAACCGCGAGATCATGACCTAAGCGAAAGTCAGACGCTTAACCGACTAAGCCACCCAGGCGCCCCTGAACGGCAAATTTAAACCCTACTTCACCAAACTGCCCCCAGTGGTCCTGGGGAGGGAGGACAACGTAGGGTTCAGACAATGCTGGTCGTTTAACGTGCTCGGTACTGCTTTAACAGTCTTAATAAAAACTGTAAGAAAAACAGTTCCGGGGCACCTGGGTGGCTCAGTCAGTTAAGCATCCAACTCCGGCTCAGGTCATAATCTCGTAATTCATGGGTTCGAGCCCCACGTCGGGCTCTGTGCTGAGAACTCAGAGCCTGGAGCCTGTTTCAGATCCTGTGTCTCCCTCTCTTTCTCCGCCCCTCCCCCACTTGAGCTCTGTCTGTCTCTCTCAAAAATAAAGAAATGTAAAAAAATTTTAATTAAATTTAAAAAAGAAAAACATTTCCACTTTGGAAAAAAGTTATGTTAATAAAGTCTTGATCACACTTTATTTTTTAAAAATTCCTTATAAATTCACTTTATCTTGAGATTATGGATGATTCCTAAAAAACCAATAGTGACTGTCACAAGTCACTTTAGCAGCAAGGAGGGGAGCCCAGGCCAGGCACTAGTAAGCACCGCTAGGACAACAGAAAGAACACCAAGCGTCCCTCATTCATTCACACCAGAAAGGTATGCTCTCCACACGATCACGCCAACAACACGCAGTGTGACCTCTGTGATGACCAAGGGCCCAATGTGTCCCGACTGCAAACACGTGCTATGACGCTAATTGCATGGAAACTTACTTTCACTCAGGTCGTTAATACACTCACAGAAACCACCGATCTCTCAGTTAATTTAGAACCTCTGGTCCTGACGGTCCGGGGACAGGTCGAGCTCAGAAAACACTCACCCACTGGATGTCCATGCCGCGGGTCAGCTGCTCCAGCGCCACAAAGTCCTCCTTGTTGATCACGTCCTTCCCCGTGCTGGTTTTCCACCCGTTCTTCTTCCAGCCTTGAACCCAGTTAGTGATCCCTGTGAGAAACCCACACTAGCAGTCAAGCCGGCTCCAATGTCCTGGTCTCTGCTCCTCCCCAGACTCCCTCCTACGCCCGCTTCACTCTTCCGTCTGGCATGTGCACACCTGCCCACACGGGCCGGCCTCTGGCCCAGGGCACAGGCCTGGCAGGCTCGCCAGCTCATCCCTGCGCTCGGACTCATGCTGACCCACAGCTCCCGGCCGAAGAGGCCGCCTCCTCCACCTCCCCAACCCCCCACCCCACGTCCTAAACACGGAACTCCCCGAAAGAGTCATCAGCTCAGCCCCTGAAAGGTACTTATGCACGTTTATGTTCCAAGGACCACGAGAGCAGGGACGCACCGACCCCACTGCCCTGTGCTCAGTGCCTGACACACACCTGACTGTGGGGCATGCAGCAGAGCAGAACTGGGCTCTAGAACCTCATCCGTTCCCTGACACCTGACAAACCGAACGTGGTCCCCACTTCCTGTCTGTGTCCTGCCCCGATGCGATCCCTCTGCTGCAGAAGGGAATTCACACTTCCCTCTGTGCTTACTAGGAGAACACCGGAGAAGTACAATATGAGAGCTTACCATTTATGGTAAACATACTGTCCGTATACAGAACCAGCTTCTTGATGTTCTGAGCCTTCGCTTGCTCGATGGCTTTGCAGGCTGCCTTGAAGAAAGTGGTCTGTCAGCATGCTACAAAGTTCAACTTCACTAATGTTTGAAATCACTCCACCATTTAAATGGTCTTTCTCTGTGCTAAGTGTAACGCTTATACGCTCTATATGAAATACTGCTACACATACAGTTGTTTGCACATTTTTGTAAAATCACTTCGAAAAGTTTTCTGGAAAAATCTCTATCTGTTGCAGTTATTAACCACAAACTAAGTTTCTTCTAGACCCTGAGTATCTTGTGCACATAGCGTGTACGCAGCTCATGGCCACGAGCGACTCATGATCAGTGGGAAAGGTGTCTGACAACTTACATGAATTTCTGCTCTTTGGTTGGTCTGCCGCCCAGGAAGCCTGATGCCCATGTTCCTAGTTGCAAAATGATACAAAGGAAAAAGAAATTAATTTAAAAAGCTAAATCTCAAAGTGATTCCATAAGTCTCTCAATGGAGAATAGACCTATATGTTGTTGACACATGAAAATATCATACAAAAACATAGCCTTTAAAAATCAAACTGACAGTACTAACATCTTATGGAAAAGCATCACGGGCTGGTCTGGTAAAGAATACTGGGCCAGAAGTCAAAAGCAAAGTTTTATTTCTGGCCCTAAAATACTGAGCGTCTGGTCTCGGATGAACACTAACAAGTTCGCCACCTCTTACAGGGTTCAAAGCTAAAACGAGATATTAAAAGGAAAGCACCCTGTAGACCACAGATGGAGAGAAACGTCAAGCCTCACAATTACTTAGCAGCTTATCTTATGTCATGCCTAACCCTGCTGTGGGCGCCTGTACATGACCCCCCGGCTCCATCCTGACTTAGCGCCTTGTGGAAAACGAGACGCCACCCCAAGCTCACAGGTCTTCAGAAGAGTCGTGGGGACATGCTGGGCTCCAAGTCTGGTGGCCTGCCCCTGGGATGTCCTTGCCAAAACTGGCCCGCGGGGTACATGTGACTTACTTAGCGGGGCAGGGAGGTCACCTGGGCAGAAGGTGCTGTCAGCGAGGAACAGACACGCATCAAGACTTGGGGCCAAGAAAGCAACACTGAGGCTTCCTCCTGAAGGACAGAGCTGCCAGTACCGGCACAAACTGAAGCTCACTCTCCGCCACCCCTGCCAAAGCCGTGTGCCAGGTGGCCACGTCCCGGGTCACGCCCTCACAAGTGTTGGACTATGATTCACTTAGATTTGAAGCCCTTTTGTTTACTCACAGAGGATGGCCCGGTCCCCAGTAAACGCCAATTCCCGCGCGGGCCCTCCTGTGCCCGTTACTGGAGCAGCAGCCATCAGTGTAGACAACGACATAGTCTCCTGGAAGAGGGATTCCGTGAGCATCACTGGGTCAAGAGCACAAACACTGAGATCCACTTCAGACTCGCTGAGCTCACGGTCTCATGTTAAACAGAGAGTATCATTCGAGGTGGGCGGGACTTTCTGTCCGGAAAACATGAACGATTCCTGACCTGCCCGCTAGAAGATCTAGTCCCCGATAAATGTCAGTCTAATTTTTTTTCTAGTATATTTGCCTCAAGGAAACAATGGTGGCGTCTTTGCTTCTTTCCCTCAGAACAGAGGGTCTGATTGACATCCCAGTGCTGTAAAGAAGGCGGCAGAAAAGGACGGATATGTGGCCGCTCTAGGGCCCCAGATGTGACCAGAACACGCTCAGCAGGGCAGCAGGAGAGGTCAGGTTGGCAGGTCTTACAAAGCAGGGCTGTGGGAGTAAACAGACGCCTTGCTCTAGGAGTTGTTCGTCGGAAGGACTGCAGGCCGGACGAGGCACAGGGAAGGGGAAGAGGAGGGAAGACATAATGTGACAGAACAGGACGTTCCCGACCAGAGCAGGGCTGGGGATGTGAGGAGGTAGGGGTGTGTGGGGACAGGGGTGTGGAGGACAGGGGTGTGGGGGGAGGAGGGGTGTGGGGGACAGAGGTGTTGGGGGGGACAGGGGTGCTGGGCCAGAATCCGTGGTCCAGAAGAACTTGACGCCTTCAACACAGCTGCCTTGCTGCTCACTGAACTGTCCCCATTGCAAGGACCTATCAGGCACTGCGCTGGGTGCCACCGTCCCTCAAGCCACTGTTAGTAGCTCAGAAGTGGCTCATCTCCCAGTCACTCCACTCCATGATTCTGACTACTGCCGGCAAATGACCCATCAAGAACATCTGGGTTTTTTGGGTTTTTTTTACATAACTAGAAATTTGATTCATAGTTTTTTATTATTGTTTTTTTTAACGTAGGCTCCCTACCCAATGCGGTGCTTGAACTCACAACCCGAGATCAAGAATTGCATGCTCTACAGACCGAGCCAGCCAGGTGACCCGATTTATACATGTGCGATATAGCTTGACAAAACATTTTGTATTGGCTTTCCCTGAATTAAATTATAAGATGGTTTATTCCTGGAGAAAACCTGGAACCACAAGTACAGTGATTTATATGAAAATGCTACTTACTCCTATTTTCTGTTCATATATCTAAAAACCAAAAACGAGCTTTATATACCATGAGTCACTAAATATAAACTGATTTGTAAAGTTACAGGTAGAGAACGAGGTAACATCATTTAGTCTGCAGAGGCCAAATGTACAAGTTGTAGATAGTGGAGCTAAAAAAAGAGCTCTGTCCAGGCCCTTTCCTATTGGAAGAAGCTGAAGCCTTTGCATTCTCTCATACTGACCTGAAATCCTGCGTGCAGGGAATACTGACAATTCAGAAGACTGCAATGCTCTTCATTTGTACACCACACAATGGTTTTCTAGTGAAAGTCCAAAGTTTTAATAATTCTGCAGTCTGATCAACTATAAAATAGTAACCTCAGATTTTTAGATAAACTTTTCAGGTAAGAATGAAAACGGGGGCGCCTGAGTGGCTCAGTTGGTTGAGCATCTGACTGGCTCAGGTCATGATCTCGCGGTCTTGAGTCGGGCTCTATGCTGACAACTCAGAACCTAGAGCCTGCTTCCGATTCTGCGTCCCTCTCTCATTCTGACCCTCCTCTGTCTCTGTCTCTCCCTCAAGAACAAACATTAGCTCAAATTTCCCCCATTGAGAATAGTTTTTACACCTATTTTCATGATTATTATATAGAACATTTAAAGATCCAAGAAAGACATACCCATGTAAGCAAATGTGTCTTTGCCGACCGCAGGGACCGGTTCTGCACTCTGTTTCATATGCTTCGCACACGGTTCTGCATTTTCATCTCCATCCAAACGCTCACGGACTCGCTTGCTTGCTTTCACTTGTGATTCTTGTACGTGTTCATTTTCCTCCCCTGAAAGATAGAGTCTACTCAAAAACCCGGAAAAAAATGAACACAAAATGAAATGCTGAAAAATCCAGAAATTCCGTAAGTCATTTATTATCACCAAATTCGACTTAAATACCCTGTGTAGCCCTGTAAAGAGGAAAGGGCTTCAGGCAGCCCACATCATCTCAGATTCTGATGTCCTATGAAATTACTCTGAATTTTTCATGATAAGCTTGATAAGGGCGATTTGAAGGCTAAAGCAACATTTCTAGTAAAATAGAGATCTGGTTTTGACAGAGACAGAGACAGCACGCGTTCTGAAGCCTACAGGGACAGCCAGCAGTGTGCAAGTCTGAGGGACTCCTTCCCCAAAAGAAATAAGGACCAAACTTTCATATGTAAGATCAGTGGCATCTGTGGCCCAACACCTCACTCCTACTCTAGACACTTCAATTCCATCAAGGCCAAGTTGAGACCCTTCAGGAAAGTTAAGAGGGTTAACTTGACCCGACAGAAACAGGTCACCACCTGGAGAAAGGAAAGTAGAAACCAAACAGCAGAAGGGACTGAATCCCTTCAGGGCAGTAGCTGCAAAATTTTCTTTCAGGGGAAGGGTGAACTCAGGATTAATCCTGAAGGGATTCTCATACTCCCTCACGCTATGTGGGAGCAGCTTTTCCTACATTATTGTTTTATGGAAAGGGGATAGGGGCACAGAAGGAGTCACTGACTGCGTCTCCAAAATAACAACTAAACCCAACACTGCAGAGTTCGCTTTAAGCTCTAAACCCCTAAACAGGGATGGAGAAATGGGGCTCTAGCATTGACTGAACACCCACCACACGGGTGAGCTTCTCAACCCACACCTGTCAGAAGGCCGCGATGGTCATCAAGGCCAAATCTGAGTCAAGTCACCACAGAGAGCAATGTATGGTATTTCCACTCTGCTACATTTACCTTGAAAATATACCTCGAGGTACTTTAGATACGTAAATCCCTAAACAAAAGCACAGGTCAAAGGGTAATTCTGCAAAATTCTAATACTGCTATAAACACACTGATTTTATTTATAATAACAGAGTTAAACTGGCATGAAAGTTTTTACCTTTTTTTTACAGTTGTGTGTGTGTGTGTGTGTGTGTGTTTAAGGTTTATTTATTTATTTTGAGAGAGGAAGAGAGCATGGCGGGGGAGAGGGAAAGAGAAAATCCCAAGCAGGCTCCGCACTATCAGTGTGGAGCCTGATGCAGGGGTTGAACTCACAAACCATGAGATCATGAGCTGAGCCATAGTAAAGAACCAGACTCTGCTGACTTAGCCACCCAGGTGCCCCTGGCATAAAAGTTTTTAAAGGCCAGATAAGACTGAAGGAAAAAGATGGGGCACCTGGTTGGCTCAGTCGGTTCCGACTTCGGCTCAGGTTATGATCTCATGGCTCGTGGGTTTGAGCCCCGCGTTGGGCTCTGTGCTGACAGCTCAGAGCCTAGAACCTGCTTCGGATTTTGTGTCTCCCTCTCTCTCTGGCCCTCCCCTGCTCACGCTGTCTGTCTGTGTGTGTGTGTGTCTCTCTCTCTCTCAGAAATAAATAAAACATTAAAAAATAAAAATTTTTTTAAAAGGCTGAAGGATAAAGAAACCATGGTTGTCAGATAATTTTCCCTTCACAACATTGTGTTTTTCGAGTAAGTTAACCCCAAATCAGCTTACAGACAGCAATATGGCAAATAACTCAAAAATCTCAAAATAAAAATAAAAATGTTAAATCTCAATTTTTATACAGAAGTCACTAAATAGGAGGTCTCTGTAAACTTCTAAGAAAGGTGACTCACAGACATAAGGAAATGCCTTCCCTTAGGATGTAGAGTATTTAACAAACTGAAACATATCAGAAGAACTGATTAGTTAAAACGAAAGAGCAGTGAAAAGGAGGTATTAAGAACCCAACTATGACAAGAGCCGTACTTCCAGATTTGGAAGAGGACCCAGGGCACAGCGGGGCCGCAGGGGAATTATAACAGTGATCATAACACCTAACACTAGGGACACCGGGGGGCTCAGTGGGCTCAGCAGGACTCCTGGTTTCAGCTAAGGTCATGATCTCACAGTTCATGAGTTCGAACTCCGTGTCAGGCTCTGTGCTCACAGTGCGGAGCCTGCTTGGGATTCTCTCTCTCAAAAATAAACTTTAAAAAAAAAAAGTCTGTGAGTAAAGCTAATGAAACACCGCCTCTTCAAAGTCGGTTAAGGTATACAGTATACCTCTGACTACCATGGGGAGTTTAACACCTTGCGCAGTCGAAGATCTGAGTATAGACTTTAACTTCCCAACCACTTAACTACTACTGAGAGCCTACTGTTAGCTGTAAGCCTTACTAGTAATGTAATCAGTCAATTCACACATATTTTGTATATGTCTTATAGACTGTAGTCTTAGAATAAGCTAGAGAAGGGGCGCCTGGGTGGCTTAGTCAGTTAAGCGTCCGACTTTCACTCAGGTCATGATCTCGCGGTTCATGGGTTCGAGCCCCGCGTGGGGCTCTGTGCTGACTGCCAGCTCAGAGCCTGGAGCCTGTTTCAGTCTGTGACTCCCTCTCTCTCTGACCCTCCCCTGCTCACGCTGCCTCTCTCTCTCTCTCTCTCTCCTAGAAATAAATAAAACATTTAAAAAAAAAAAAAAAAGAATAAGCTAGAGAAGAGAAACTGTCATTAAGGAAACTATAACAATAAACGGATGTAATAAATGTTAGATAACCAAGTCCACACATACGCTGACCCATGCAGTTCAAACACGTGCTGTTCAGGGTTAACTATTTTAAAATTTTTGTGCTCTGAAGCAGACCCCTCAGTCCCACGTACTTGATGTTCCTTATACTGGGACTTTCGCTTCAATTAACTATGCTTTCTGCAACAAGTGACATTGGGGAAATTCGACCCTGTGACTGTCCTACACAAAAAGGAAACACCATACAGGTGCGCGCACTGAGGCAAACTACGCTCACCACTTTAAAACTGCAGCCCAGTCAATTCGATGACAGAGTAAGTATTTTCTTTTTCTTTTTTAATTTCTGAGAGAGAGGCAGAGTGAGCAGGGGAGGGTCAGAGAGGGAGACACAAACCCGAAGCAGGCTCCAGGCTCTGAGCTGTCAGCACAGAGCCCGACGTGGGGCTCAAACCCACCAACCGTGAGATCATGACCTGAGCCAAAGTCAGAAACTTAGCTGACTGAGCCCACCCAGGCGCCCCAGAACAAGTATTTTCTAAGAGATAAAGTTAAGTATAGTGAGGACACTGAATGGAACAGGAGGCTGGTGTCCTGGCTCGTCTCTAATTCAGATACTGACAGACTCACTAAGCTAACCTGCTTTCTGCCTGTCTCCCCACCTGTAAAATGGAAAAATGGAAACGACTGTATCTGCTCTGTTTGGAAGGTAGCTACACAGATCAAGTGACTCCAGGGCTATGCGAGGCTCTGAACAGGTTAAGACGCCACGACGGTGAGAGCGGCTGACTACCTTCCGGTCCATCCGGGCTTGCCGGCTTTCTGACAAAGGCCCAGGCCTCCTCCTCTGTGGCAAACTTCTTAAATCTGGCAGCAGGAAACCGGTCCACCTGGGCTCTACATTCGTTCCTGGAATAGAGCGCAAGGTTACTTCTTCCTCCCTCACGAATCCTCTTTTTAACAGAGTCTGAGGTTGGGAATGTGAGAAAGGTCGGGGCTGTCAGCTCCGTGGAGGCAAACTGTTTGTGGCTGTCGTTCCTGTCCCACGCTTCACCCTGCGGCGCTATGTCCGGGCCAGACGGTGCGCCGGCCTGGCAGCAGTTCTCCAACCTCAAAACTTACTAGGGTTTGTGGGTCTTTGAAACAGAAAACCCGATTAACGTTTCATTACAGCAAAAAGGTGAACCTCGGAGCTGCCGCTGCCTCCGCAGCACAGCTGCACAGGTAAACAACTGTGGACACACACACACACCAAACTTTGGTGTCCTATGGCGGGGCGAGTCCTGGCCGTGGAATCCGAACACCTGCATACAAGTCCTACCCGTATCACCTACTCGCCACGGCTACTACACCTGAATATAATTAACTCACCTACCTCAAAGGGTTGTTACAGGGACCTAAATTTAGGTTTGGAAGAATTGCTCTTTTTAAAGACACAGGGAAGATTCCATTCGATACTATCAGAGTTCCGCTACGTGTAAGCGCTTGGAAATTGTTTCACTGAAACAGAAAGGAAGGACGAAGTCGAGGGCCCTAGTTACCCTGACACTATACGTGGCATCTCTGACAGCGCCCACAGAAATGGGACGGAGTCACAGCGTCCGGCCGGGGCCGGCGAGCCGACGCCGGCGGAGACGGGCTCCGGGCTCCCACTGCGCTGCCGGCCGCGGGCTCCCGGCGATGCCCCCCAGGCCGAGGGCCGCGAGCTTCGGTGACAGCCCGCCTTCCTGCCGCGCGGCTGCCGGAGGCGCGACTCGGCGCCGCCCACTCACCAGGTCTGGAAGACCCCGGCCTTGCGGCCCCTCCTCACAGCATAGAACATGCCGAGACCGCTGCAGCCGCGGGCGCTGCAGCGCACGGCGACCGAAGCGACTCTGCGCGCAATGCACAGTAACCGAGTCATCACTCACTGCCGGCCATCGCCGAACTCTTCAGCTCTGCGCCTGGCGCTGCCGGCACACAGACCCAGCTTCCGGCGGCGGCGCTGGGAGATGACGCACGTCCGGCAGCGCTGCAGGGGCGGGGCCTAAGGACTTAAGGGCTGGGCATTTCCGGCTCAATTTCCCGGACGTCGGGGAGAAAGTCGGGCCTGGGCCGTCCCGGGAGGGGCGGGGCCTACGGAAGTGGGTAGGGACTAGGGCTGTGTCGGCTAGAAGTGCACTGTGAGCGGCGGCACAGGGTCTGGGAGGTGTTGGCCGGGCGGAGTCGACTGAGGGGCGGAGTCTAGGGCGGTACTGTGTGAGGGGCGGGGTCCAGGGCATGAAGCGGAGAGTGGGCTGTGTGCGCATAGCGGTACCGCATGTGGGCGGGGTCTAGGTGGTGGGGGCGGGGCGGGGCCGCCTAAGAGCAGCGGTCTGGGAGGGGTGGGCAGGGCGGCCGGGGGCGGCACCGCGTGAGGGGCGGGGCCAGTGGGGGCGGGGCCGGGCTGAGTGGGGGGACGGGGTCAGTGGGGGCGGGCGGGGCCGGGCTGAGTGGGGGCGTGGTCAGTGGGGGCGGGGCCGGGCTGTGGGGGCGTGGTCTAGGCGGCGTGGGCGGGGCCGGGTCAGCCTGGGCGGACGCGGCGGGCCGGCGGGGTTCCCTGCCCCCTGGGCATGCTGTCAGCGTTCTCCCGAGATGTGACTTGCCCTCTACTGTTGCAGCGGCGGGAAAGACGGGCACTGCGCGATGGGAAAGAGAGCCGAGGCCGGAGGCAGGGCAGCGCCTTTCCCCAGGAGCGCCCCCCGCCCACGTGGATGTGTGATCCTTAATGCGCTGGGACCCAGGGAGCGAATTTAGTTGAAAAGGCAGTTCCTTAGAATTCTGCCCGATGTCTGACTGTGCTCTGGAAGCAAATCAACTTCTTTGTAAAGTCCCGTCCACTGGCAAGCCTTGCTTTTCAAATTAATTTTAAATGACTTTAATTTTCCTTCGGTGTTCAGTTCGGGAAATCTTAGCGACCGGCTAGCGCGCGCCGCCCAAGCCCTGGGTGTGCAAAGCCGGCGAAGGCAAGCCGAGCAGCCAGGACCCGCCGACACGGGCCCGTGACCCCGGAGACCACAGCGCCCAGCCGCCTGTTTGAGAAGCGCGTGCCAGACACCGGAGAGTGAGACCGTGCCCGGGAGGGGGCGCCGGGGGGCCAACACACCGGCCCGGACCGTGGTTTGGGAGGACAGTCGGTGCGCTTGCATCAGGCACAGAGAAAGAAGGAACACCAAAGGGGAGACAGTTCTTGCTGTGGTCAAGGGTGTTCTTGCCTGTGAACTCCATGAACATCCACTGAAAAAATTTCAACTTCCCTACTTTAAATTTAAATTGGCTATTCAGTTCATTCCACATTCCTCTTTTTATTGCACTTCAAGATACCAGTAGCTTCTGCTAAAAATTGCTCTGGGGCACCTGGCTGGCTCAGTTGGAAGAGCATGTGACTTGACCTGAGCTCGGGGGTTGTAAGTTCCAGCCCCATGTTGGGTGTAGAGATTACTAAAGAAAATGCATAAACTTAAAAAAATAAAAAATAATAAAGAAATTGTCCTTAAAAATCATTAATGATTGATCATGATATCTCTTTGCAGGTAGAGATGAACCCCAGAGATGCCTGCCCACCACTCACAGGGTGACTGCAGCCCCTCTTTTTCCTGCAATTCATTCCCTCTTCCCCCAAGGCCTTGGGAGCACCAGTGGCCTCTGGATGAGCGCAAGGTAGGCTTCGGAAAAGTTATTTCTACACTTGCTTTCTTCAGAAGCAGCACTGGCTCATCTTTTCCTAGTGAAACGGGTTAAGTTATGAACACAGAAGGCTCCTGAAGAAATGATTGCAGACAAGGAGGCTGAAGTGGAAGTAGATCAGGGTAGTGAGTCAAAAGCCAGAGTCTTCACTTTAAAACTCCGAGCTGGGATAGTTGGTCGAATCTGAAGTGTTGATGAGTACAAGTCATAGACACAGCGGTGCCCACAGTTCTCCCTTGGGGAGGGAAGAGGCTGGGCCCCTGTAAAAGTGCCGTCGACAGCTCCTGCTCCCCCCGCCCCAGCTTGACCTTGGCGTCACACCTACTTGGGACATGCTTTTCCATATAAACCGACTGGCTGTGGTCCTTTGCCGTAGGACACTTATCAGCTGTATGAAGTTGTAGGTTAGAATTTTATGACTGCATTAGGAAAATTACCTGTGTGGCTTTCTCTACTTCCAAAACGTTTTCTTCCACCACTTCATTAATTGATTACTCATCTGAACATCTTTTCTATCTTTTTTTTTTTTTTAATTTATTTCTAGGAGAGAGAGACAGCGTGAGCAGGGAGGGTCAGAGAGAGAGGGAGTCACAGACTGAAACAGGCTCCAGGCTCTGAGCTGGCAGTCAGCACAGAGCCCGACGCGGGGCTCGAACCCACGAACCGCGAGATCATGACCTAAGCGAAAGTCGGACGCTTAACCGACTAAGCCTCCCAGGCGCCCCTTTTCTATCTTTTTTAAAAAAAAATTTAAATGTTTTATCTTTGAGAGATAGAGAGACAGAATACAAGCAGGGGAGGGACAGAGAGAGGAGACCCAGAATCCTTAGCAGGCTCCAGGCACTGAGTTGTCAGCATAGAGCCCAACACAGGGCTCAGACTCATGAACTGCGAGACCATGACCTGAGCTAACGTCAGATGCTTTACTGAGCCAGGTTAAGCCTCCCAAATTTTTTTCTATCTTAATCTCAAAGTTTATGTGATTTTACCTATCCTGGGCAAAAACGGGCCCATTCTCTTTATGGTATTGAGTACTGGCCCAGAAGTCAGTAAGACTCCATAGCATTCAAAATAAGTGAACTCAGTTTCATTGACACACACTATGGACGAATATTAGCAATATGATACTAAGTGAATAAAGCAGGTACTGAGTGGAAAGATGACTTCCTTCTTAGAAATCTAAAAACAGCTAAAATGAAAACATGTATTCCTTGAGTTACACATGCATGCAGAAATCAGTAAGTCTAAAGGAAAGGAAGAGAGGGGAGAATGTGGTCTTCCTTTAAGCCAGACATTACTCATATTTTCAAAAGGTAAATCAATGCTACTCTTCTCACTTTTCTGGAGGGAAAATCTAGTTATTTTAATAAAATATATTACTTATATTAACTTGAAGTACGTTGATTATTTTAATGAATAATTTAAATTTTTTCCAACTTTCTCTTTTATATGGTGAATATCAATAGTCATAACCCACCAAAAAAAATTCTTCAAAGTCTTCAATAATTTTTAAAAGTTCAGAGTCCTGAGGCCAAAACCCTAGGAACTGATGACCTAGAAAATAATTATAGATCAGCACAGGAACACATGTAAAATAATATATTCAAACTGCACATTTATAGTTCCAATTTACATTTTTCCTGAGAGTTGTGGGGGTTTTTTAATTGTTTTTTGTTCTTTTTTAAAATTTTTTATGTTTTATTTATTTCTGAGAGAAAGAGACAGCATGAACAGGGGAGGATCAGAGACAGAGGGAGACAGAATCTGAAACAGGCTCCAGGCTCTGAGCTGTCAGCACAGAGCCTGATGTGGAGCTTGAACCCACAAAACATGAGATCATGACCTGAGCCAAAGTCGGATGCTTAACCGACTGAGCCACCCAGGCACCCATTAAAATTGTCTTTATGTTTATTTTTCAGACAGAGAGAGAGAGAGAGAGAGAGAGAGAGACAGAGCATGAGCGGGGGAGGGGCAGAGACAGGGAGACACAGAATCTGAAGCAGGCTCCAGGGTCTGAGCTGTCAGCACAGAGCCTGACACGGGGCTTGAATTCAAGAGCTATGAGATCATGACCTGAGCTGAAGTCAAACACTTAACCCACTGAGCCACTCACGAGCCCCCAAGTTGTGTTTTGTGAATAAAACCTTCTACTGTTCTAAAAACATGCTTCTGTAAAACACATTAGGATTTCCCAAAATGTGCAATTTGAGGGACAGACAACTCTCTGAGGTCATCCCTTGCTTCAGGAGTAACACATTTGTTTATTAGCGCCCTGCAGCGTGCAGACACCAGAGCCACTCTCAACCCAGCCACTCCTGACATTCAGGAAGTCTGCGCTGCCTCCCAGGCACTGTGCTGAGTACTGTACACACACAGCCATGACTGATCCTCGTGATGCAGTACTAACATCATCCTGTTTACACCTGAGAAAGCTGAGATTTTGAGTCATTACATTGCCCACACACCCTCCTACAGTGTTGGTGGGAATGTAAGCTGGTGCAGCCCCTCTGGAAAACAGTGTAGAGATTCCTCAAAAAATGAACAATAGAACTCCCCTATGACCCAGCAATAGCTCTGCTGGGAATGTACCCAAGGGATACAGGGGTGCTGATGCATAGGGGCACATGGACCCCATTGTTCATACCAGCGCTTTCAATAGCCAAAACATGGAAAGAGCCTAAGTATTCATCAACGGACGAATGGATCAAGAAGATATGGTTTATCTATACGATGGAATACTACATGGCCATGAGAAAGAATGAAATCTGGCCTGTGTAGCAACATGGATGGACCTTGAGGGTGTTATGCTGAGCGAAGTCAGGCAGAGAAGGACAAATATCATGTTTGCACGTGTAGGAGGATTAGGAGGAACTTAATGGAGGATCATGGGGGAGAAGGGGAAAAATACGGAGAGGGAGGGAGGCAAACCATGAGAGACTCTTGAATGCTGAGAACAAACTGAGGGCAGATGGGTGTGGGGGGGAGGGGGGAGATGGGCATGGAGGAAGGCACTTGTGGGGACGAGCACTGGGTGTTACATGGAAATAAACTTGACAATAAACTATTTAAAAAAATACATTGCCCACACCCATGCAGACAGACAGGGCTGTGGCCAGGACTCAAACTCCAGTCCGGCACCCATCCTGGTAAACCTAAGGAACGGTTCTCAAAGACCAGCCATAAAACCATCACCCGGGAACTTGTCAGGAACAGAAATTGGGCAGAATCCAAACTCTGCGGGTGGAGGGAGCCCAGCAGTTTGTGCTTGGACAAGCCCCTCCCCCAGGTGGTTCTGATGCACACGCAGGTTCAAGGACCTCCCCCCGCAGCAGCCGGCCACGCTGCTTCATTTCTGTCATTGCCTCTCACCCCAGTCTTGTGAGGTCAACAGGCAGAACTTAGGTCTCTGTGACAGGTGAAGAAACAGGCCCGGGGAGCTGTCTGACTTGGCCAAAGTCACCTATTTGGTTGTGGAACTGGAACTTGACCCCAAATCCTTTGGCTGTTAATCTGAAGCCGTGACCATCACAGACGAGGAATGGAGGCAGTGGGGTCACAGCAGGAGCCAGTGAGCTCATTTTGCCGCCTTTCATCAAGGAAGAGAGGAGTGGCCCAGAGCCGGGGTCACTGTAGCCCACGCTCGCTGTGATAGCCGCCCACAAGACTCCATCCTCCATGCACCATGCGATGGGCGCTAGGATCACCTGAGCCATTCAGGACTTTGCAGCTCCCACCCTGAGGTCCTGGGGCTACGACAGTCACCCCTGGGAGTCATGCCCATGTGGAATCGGGATGCAGTGTGGTTTCCCTAAGAACCACTTCTTGAGGCTCCTGGGTGGCTCATTCAGTTGAGCGTCTGACTCTTGATCTTGGCTCGGGTCATGGTCTTAGGGTTATGCGATCAAACCCATGTGGGGTTCCGCACTGAAAGTGGAACCTGCTTGGGATTCTCTCTCTCTCTCCCTCTCAAGACAAATAAATAAACTTTAAAAATGTTAACTACTGAGTTAAAAAGAGTGAACTAAGGAAATTATGATGAGAGAGGGAGAGAGAGGATCCAAAGCAGGCTCTGCACTGACAGAAGAGAGCCCACTGTGGGACTTGAACTCACGAACTGTGAGATTATGACTTGAAGTTAGATGTTTATCTTACTGAGCGACACAGGCACCCCTAACAGAAAATATTTTTATTGACTGGAGAAGGATGTTAACAAAGTAACCACTGGGCATCATGCAGGCTGGGGATATCCCTGCCCCCCACCTGCCCCTTCAACGTGCGCCCACAGGTTCTACTAGTTGGGGTAGTTTTCCAAATCTGCCCCCTCAGCCTGAATAGCTGCTGAAAATGCCCCCATGTAGCCCGAGGACATGATTACCTACCTAAGGGCATTAAATGCAATCTTCCTAGATAATGTACTTTTTTGTTATTTACCTGAAAGTGACCTATTACCAAGGACAGTGCTAGCAAAGTGTAACACCTGAGAATCATCAAGTCAGCAGGGCTTTGTCAGCCAACTTCTCCGACCTCAGGAGGACCTCGGCTCATGGCGGGGGGCGGTGAGAGGTTACTGGTGTGCCTGCACGGTATGGCCACAGCAGAGGAGAGAGGGCAGAAACGCAGCGCGTGTGTCCACCTGTCCTCACCTGTGCCCAGCCTAGGCGGTTCACATACACTGACTGCAAATTTCAGCTCTACAACTTACCAGCTGTATAACTGTAGTGAGTTGCTGAAAGGCTCTGTTCTCTCCTCTGATAAATGGAGATAATGATGCTGTGTATGGTGGCTGTGGATTCGGACAGTGTGAGGCCTCTAACACAAGCATGTTCCCAATGTCCCATCAGTTCTTTTCATCCTGTACATGTTCCGTGAAGATTGATGGGAAGCCCGGTGTTGCTTCTGGTGAAATATATTGAAGATGAGCAAGTTATCAGTTTATGGTGAAAATCAAGTGTATTTCTGTATCTTAAAGATTAATATTTGAGCAGTTACCTTTCTTCCACCTGATAGGTCATGGATATCTATAGATAATACACTGTTACATAGGGAGAGCGACTTTGAACCTTTCCAGAAGCAGCCAGTGACCTTGCTTCATTTGTAAGGACACAAGTCTAAACCAGACTGACTCCATAATAGGCTTTAAGTTTCCCCTCTAAACTAGAAGGCCTAAGTTTCAGTTTCCCTGAAACTATCAGGCAGCTACACACTGCCCAAGGCCGAAGAAACTGCCAACCACTTCACTCCACCACACCACCTTGGCAACACCCAATCAAGAAAGGCCAGCAGCTATAGATAAATCTCAGCTGCCTAATGTAAAAGTTAACCCATTAGTCGCCGAACAAGACTCTAGGCTCGCTCTATGGTTGGTTAAATTTAAAAGTACTCTAAATGTTGTAATTGGGTCTCGCCTAAAGTAACAAATACTCTAGACAATGTGTATGGTTAAACCCGCTGCAAATAATATTGTATAATTATGATTGGATCACTGTTCCCATGTCAATAACTTCTGTAACTCCCCCATCACAAACCCCATAAAAACCCTACTCTGCCTTTGTTCGGGGCTCTCACCACGGATCCACTGCGTTGGTGAGGTCTGGGAGCCCGAGCTCGAGCCCGTAATAAAGCCCTTTGCCTTTGGATGCGTGACTCGGTCTCCCCGGTGGTCTCTGGTCGTTGAGGATACTGCGATCTGGGTATAACAATTGTGTGCATTTGGTTTTCACATTCATCACTGATTTGCACCTTCATTTCATTCCCATGCTCCCTGCTGGCCAACAGGCAAGAATGATAAAAACCATGGCTGCTGTAAGTGGAAGGGACACAAAACCTTTTGCTAAATTCAATGTATTAATTCCTGATCAGCCAGACAGGTCCATAAACTCATTCTGCACGCAAGGACTCTGCAGTAACTCTCCTCCAGTCGCTTTATCAAGAACATTGGGCGCAGCGGTGTGGGGGCAGCAGCCTTGGAGGCCGGGCTCACTCACCTGTCTGGCCCCTAAGGCTTTCTGCCGCCAGCGCTGACATCATACACTCCCAGCACTGGGTCGTTTTCAGTGGGGCACTTTACACAACATAGAGCTAGCTTTCTTTTTTTTTTTTAAATGTTTTATTAATTTCTAGGAGAGAGAGAGAGAGGGAGACAGTGTGAGCAGGGGAGGGTCAGAGAAAGAGGGAGACACAGACTGAAACAGGCTCCAGGCTCTGAGCTGGCAGTCAGCACAGAGCCCGACGCGGGGCCCGAACCCACAAACAGCGAGATCACGACCTAAGCGAAAGTCGGACGCTTAACCGACTAAGCCACCCAGGGGCCCCTCTTTTGTTTTTTTAAAGGAGAACAGATCTTTGCTGTTTCACTGCATGCCCACCCCCACAGCTTTGTCCTGGGCCACAACTACCCAGGCAGAGTCTTTTGGTCCTTTAAGGAGGAAAATGTCCATACTGTAATTCGTTTCCTTCATGCTGCAAGGAATCTTCCTCAGTTCCCGGTTACTATGGCTATTGTAATTCCTCTCTACGTCCGGTCCTTTGTTACTCTAAGCTGGACTCCTGGACCAGCCTCACCTGGGAGTGCTAGAAATGTAAGATATTGAGCCCCAGGCCAGAACTTCTGAGTCAGAATCTGTATTTTAGTGATGACCAGGGGATCCCTTCACACATTAAAGTTGGAGAAACACGGATTTTTTTTATTGATATGATTGAAATATTTAACATTATATAAGTTTGAGGTACAGAAGTGTTGGTTTGATACACTTATATACTGCAATATTATTACTACTGTAGCACTAGAGGACACCATCAGGTCACATGATTGTTTCTTTTTATGTTGAGAACAATCAAGGTCTAGTTTCTTAGTAACTTTGAAGTTTATAACTCAGTAGTGTTATTATATTCATTACCCCACCTTCAGAATTTTGTAGAAACACTTTTCTTTTTGAGAGAGAGAGCACACGTGAGCAGGAGAGGGGCAAAGGGAGAGGGAGAGACAATCTTAAGCAGGCTTCACACTCAGTGCAGAGCCCAACATGGGGCTTGATCCCATGACCCTGGGATCATGACCTGAGATGCTATCAAGAGTCAGATGCTCAACAGACTGAGCCACCCAGGTGCCCCGAAACACCAATTCTTTTTTTTTTTTTTTTTAATTTTTTAATGTTTTATTTATTTCTAGGAGAGAGAGAGAGAGAGACAGCGTGAGCAGGGAGGGTCAGAGAGAGAGGGAGTCACAGACTGAAACAGGCTCCAGGCCCTGAGCTGGCTGTCAGCACAGAGCCCGACGCGGGGCTCGAACCCACGAACCGCGAGATCATGACCTAAGCGAAAGTCGGACGCTTAACCGACTAAGCCACCCAGGCGCCCCATCGAAACACCAATTCTTAAACCCAGAGATCATTTACTTTAACTCAGGAGATTCACATCTCAAAAGGAGGGGGAAGAAACCCATATAGTACAATGAAACTGGAAGCTTTATCGCTTAACAAAAATTTAAAGAATATAATTTTGTGTTTTAGTGATAGATGAAGAAGCATAGTTGGGGAGTTGAGGACCTCATATACTTGATTTCAGGTAAGCGTTTGATTTCTTTTTTTTTTTATTTTTTTTTAATGTTTTATTTATTTCTAGGAGAGAGAGAGAGAGACAGCGTGAGGAGGGGAGGGTCAGAGAGAGAGGAAGTCACAGACTCTGAAACAGGCTCCAGGCTCTGGGCTGGCAGTCAGCACAGAGCCCAACGCGAGGCTCGAACCCACGAACCGCAAGATCATTTAGGAAAACAGGGTGAAAGGGGATCTTCCTGAACCTGATAAAGGCCACCCACAAAAATGCTAACTCATACTTCTGATGAAAGATAGTGCTTTCCCAGAGATGGGGAACAAGGCAAGGATGGCCTCTCCCACGGCTCCTACTCAACAGAGCTCGGGAACAAAGAAGAACTTCAGGCAATACGCCTCCTGTGCAGCTCCCGCAGAGTGGCAGGGTGAGAGCCGGCTGGAAAGGCATGCAGACGGGGTCCCTGGGTGGCTCACTCGGTTAAGCATCTGGCTTTGGCTCTGGTCATGATCTCACGGTTCGTGGGTTCAAGTCCCGCGTCTGGCTCTGACAGCGCAGAGCCTGGAGCCTGTTTCAGATTCTGTATCTCCCCCTCTGACCCTTCCCTACTCATGCTGCCTTTCTCTCTCTCAAAAATAAATAAAACTTTTAAAAAATTAAAAAAAAAAAAGGCGTACAGAGTAAGGAAATAGAAATAGTTCCTAAGAGTGCTCAGAACGACTGCCCAGATGAGATTAGAGGTGCAGCCAAACTTTTTCTTTCTTTCTTGAACAAGTAACTCTTAATTTTCCAAGAAGATAGTGGCTTTTTTTTTAAAAGCATTATTAGAAAAACATACCTAGCTTTAAAGCTCTAAGATGAACACAACTTTAGCTTCGTAAAGGTGGTTGAAAATCTTAGAGACCACCTGGTATAAGGTTCTCAGCATTTTTTACAGTGCTTGGCCCATAGTGGACAGTAACCTTTATTTTTATTTTTTTAAAAATTTTAACATCTTATTTCTGAGAGAGAGAGAGAGAGAGAGAGACCGTGAGCAGGGGAGGGTCAGAGAGAGGGAGACACAGAATCTGAAGGGGGCTCCAGGCTCCGAGCTGGCAGTCAGCACAGAGCCTGATGCGGGGCTCCAACCCACGAACCTCGAAATCATGACCTGAGCCGAAGTCGCACGCTTAACCGACTGGGCCACCCAGGCGCCCCGACAGTAACCTTTAAATATGACAGACAAGGAAAGTGAAGCTCAAGTAGATTAAATCATGTGACCACGGCCAATTTAATTTAGCACAGGTTGTTCTCTGCCTGGAATGTTCTCTCTGGTGCACAGCTCCTACTTCTTCCACATCTTTTCCAGAAACTTCCCTGACTTCTTAGAGCACGAATCCTCCTTGTCCCTTTTACTCATCTTACTGTGCGTTACTATCACTTGTCACCACGCGCCTGGTCTTGCCAGTACTGTGCGGGCTTCCTCACTAAAAGGTCATCTTGCTGAGGGCAAGGAGTCAGCGGGTTCTACTTAACCATCAGCACCTAGTGCAGCATTGGCACAGGCTGCAGACGTTACAAGTTATTTGTGAATTACGTGTTTTGTTCCTCTCCAGGTTAGGGGTCCCACTGTACACGTGAGTGTGTAGTGACAGCACGGCCCACCGGTAGGCACTTTCCTAATAAATGCTTCTTTGTTGAACCCAGGGTTTATGTGGCTCCCCCGTCCCCCAATTTTTCATCAAACTCATTCTGTGCTGGCTTCGAGGTCGGGCCCGGCCCCGCTCGCGTGGGGCGCCCCCTCCTGGGCCGTCTCCCCACCCCCCACCCCCCGATCGCGCTCACGCGCTCCGGGCCCGCACGACAGGTGCCTGCGGACGTCGCCACCTGCCCGCCGCACCAACAGCGGGCGCGAGGGCTAAGCGTTTACGGCCGGAAAACCACGTTTACTCGTAAAGCACTTCGTTTCCAATGAGCTCCGACGAACGACCTCTCAGTGGGTTCTCTCCGCGCTGAACAGGAACCCAAGCCTCTGGCTCCTTTTCATGGCCTCGGGGAGGAAGTGAGTGTCCTCCGGTTAAATGAGGGTTTTCTGAATATCCTCTCTTCGGGGTAGAGTTGCTTTTCTCGGGCCCCCGTCTCCCGCCCAGACCCCGGCCCCCGCCGGGAACTTCCGCAGCTTCCAGAGACGCCTCGGAGAACAGCCGGGAAAAGGAAACGGCGCGGCCGGAGGAGCGCTACCGCGATCCCGGCCGCCCCCGAGCCTCTTCCTGGGACTCTCTGGGCTTCGACCTTTTCTCAGTGGTTCTTCCGGTTTCTCTCGCGCACAGTTCCCGCCTCTTCCCCTCCGCCGCCGGGATTTGAGGAGCTCTCGCGAGACTTAGGCCTCTTCCTAGACCGGCGCTCTCACCAAGGTATGTTGGCCGACTTCTCCCCGCCGGGCTTTTCCGCCGACTCTGAGGAATACACGTGTCGGAGCCCTCCCTGGATCGGCGGGCCCTGCTCACCGGGCGGGGATACGGCCGATTACCCGGGCTGTGCCCCCCGATGGCTTCTGCGGGGTGGAGCGGGGCCGGGACCGGCGGACTCCTGAGCTAGGGTGCCCTATACTTGCAGGAGAAGGCCATGTTCAGTTCGAGCGCGAAGATCGTGAAGCCCAATGGCGAGAAGCCGGACGAGTTCGAGTCTGGCATTTCCCAGGTGAGCGGGGAGGCACGTCGGGCCCCCCCGGTGCGTGTCATCCCCCCCCGCGCGTGTTCCCTTCTCCGGTGGGTGTCCCCCCTCCCCGGCGGGTGCCCCCCTCCCAACAAGTGTCCCTCATCCTCCTCGGCACGATTCCCCCCACGGCGCGTGTCACCCGGGGTGGAAGTGGGGACGCGTCCGGTGGGCGGGGGTGGGTTGCGGGCCGCCGCGCTGAGGGTCCGCTCGGGCTCTTGTTTCTCTGCAGGCTCTCCTGGAGCTGGAGATGAACTCGGACCTCAAAGCCCAGCTCAGGGAGCTCAACATCACGGCGGCGAAGGTAAAGGGGGGCTTCCGCCCGGCGCGTCCCACCTCACACTCGTCCCCATGGCTGCTCCTCCGCTGCGGCGTTCGCTGGCGCACTTTACAGGGTGCGGGTCTTGACTCCTGGAGCGGGAACCCACTTTATCATGATAAATTCCCGTCTTTGGTTTAGACGCTGCGGCGCGTGTGGACGGGGTTAGAGGTTGCCCGTGGGACAAGTGGCCTCAGTTTCGGTGGCACACGTTTACCCCCTGGAGCACAGCGTTGTCCAGGCCTCTGTGTCGGATTTGCAGGGATGGGAGACGCAGGGCTGGGCCGTGGCAGTGGGAAAGGGCGGGAAGAGGAGTCTACGGGAGCTGGCAGAGTTCGGGGGTCCTGGCGCATGTGATCCAATCGTGCTGTGCTGGATGGGAAGGGGGCCGGTGAGAACTTGAGATAAAAAGTGGTCGTTTCGTTTTCTTCCTTTAGGAAATCGAAGTTGGTGGTGGCCGGAAAGCTATTATCATCTTTGTTCCCGTTCCTCAACTGAAGTCTTTCCAGAAAATCCAAGTCCGGCTCGTCCGCGAGCTGGAGAAGAAATTCAGCGGGAAGCACGTTGTGTTTATTGCTCAGGTGTGTGTTGTCCTGTTGAACGTTTCCTTCTGGGAACGTTGTTAAAGTCGCTGATGTTTCACTCTGTGCTCGCAGCAGGTTGAAAAGCTAAAGGGCATTTCTGCTCTTCCCGTGAAAATGGCTCTCCTCATTTACCGGGTCACAGTGGCATAAGTGTTGTGACCGGTTGTTTGCAGGGCAGTCACTGGTGTGTGGTGGGTCTGAGCCCTGGTTTGTCTGCAGGGCGGAGTTAGCCGCTTGAGGCCCGTGCTGTGGAAGCCGGGCGCCTGTAGGCTTTGGGAGGGAAGCAGGGGCTCAGGAATAGTTCGTGGCAAGGGGCCCGTAGTCAGGAAAGGTCCTGGTGGGGTTTTTCTCTTTGTTTCTTTTTTTTTAGTTCAGATCTGGCCTTGGGGCAGGGGCAGACGGGTGTATGGGGTGAAGTCCCATAGTGCGAGTCACCTCGCGCTGTGGTGCAGCAGGCGTGTTCGGGCCACCGAAGGTGTGCAGTGTTTGGGGGATCGGATCAGGAGCGAGGGTGGTTGGTGGTTTTGGTTTTTTTTCCCTCTGGCAACGTTTGAGTATGTTTTCTGGCTTCTGAATGAATTACCAAGAAAACGGGAAAATTCTTGTCAGGAATTCTCGGTAGCTCGTTTGGCCCCAGGTGCGGTGACTTCCGCAAACCTCGAACTTGTTACTGTCCTTTCACTTTTTTTTTTTAATATGTTTTATTTATTTCTAGGAGAGAGAGAGAGAGACAGCGTGAGCAGGG
>JAESUZ010002456.1:0-185479 GCA_017311185.1 Proteles cristata cristata
GCTTATTATTTTTAATAAACGTAAACATTTAAAAATCTTAGTCTGAGTTTCTAATATAGTAAATATTGATAGATATAATCCTCAATAATTTTTAAGAGTACAAATGAATCCTTAGACCAAAAAGTTTGAAAAACTAATGCTCTGGAATCTTTACTGAATTGCACTGGAACTATCTGTTCATTCTTTCCCAAAGCCTATGAATGCTTTGAAAACAGGAACCCTCCCCTGTTCGTCTCAGTATATCCCCAGAACTAAGTAATTCCTTTGTTGTTTGCAAATCAAATGAACAAGTTTTGCCATATTAATAACAAAAACTTAAATTCAGGATCCATATAATAAATATAGTGGAGTAGGTGTCTCCTAAAAATGACAGATGAAAAGGTAAGCTGACTCTGAAGTTCCCTCCGTACAGATTGATTTCTACAGCTAACAGAAACAACACAGTGCCATTAATGGCTTGTAGAATTGGTTTTACTGCTTGATAATCACCCTACATTTATTTATACAGGCTAGGTGTTTAAAACAAGTGAAAAAAATCTGGAAAAGTAGAAATATAATTGATGTATTAGGTTGGTCAGAATGTAGATGAATATTCCTTTTCTGTTTCATTTGCTATTGATTAATGTTGTTTGTGTAATGAACATATTTGTCCAGTAGAGCTCTGGACTGTAAGGAAAAAATTAAAAGAACCACTCCTTTGTTTGCAGACGAAATAACAAAAAGCAGAATGAGGGCCTAGGATATGGACATTTACCACCAATCTCTTTTCTCAAACAAGCAAGCACATATAATTTAATGCAGAAATCTGAAGAAGGAAAAAGGAATATTGCAAAAGTCTTGGTTCTTTCAAAAATCCAATAATGTACTTGGAGAACACCAATGGGAAAACCACTTACACCTCATTTTTTTTAAATACTTAAAACCATGAACATAGTAAACATGAGGGTGTCTTCTTTAAAGCTGAATAAAATTATTCAAGACAATGCTAAAGTATTTTCCATGGAAGGCATATCATTCATTCCTTCAAAAAACATTCATTTTGGTAAACAAATAAAACATTTGATATACCCCCCACATGTAAGGGCTTTGTAGTAAACATATTTATAGAAGAAACAAATGAATCAGACATGTGTCCAATTCTTAAAAAGCTTGTATTTTAATAGGGTTGACTGTAATGCACATAAATAAGATACAATCAGAAGTGGTGAAAATTATGAAATATCATGGGTATGACTGGCATTTGAGCATTTAGACAAACCATCTGTTTCGTGTTATATGATGAATATTACTAACTGTCTCACAAAGGGAAGATAAAATACAGTCACACATGTGTGCTGACATATGTGTGTGTAAATAAAAACTAAAAAGGCCCTCTGAATATATAATTTGTAGTAAAGAACCAGCTTTATGGTTAGTACCAAAGAACATTCAAGAGGACATATGTGATATTTTTGAAAAAACAAGGAATTAGTGTTGCACATAAGAATAGTGATAAACCACAGTAAGTTATAACAGTTCTAAGCCATAAAAGAAACTCTAAAGAAAAAGCTGTAACAAGACACTGCTTTAAGCCAGTTTAGATTTAACTATCTCAATTTGTGTCCATGAAACCAGCTTCTGTAACCTGTTTTTATTGGACAGGATTCAGTGAACAGTCCTATAATCCTGTGCTATCAGTACTTGAACATGAAGATGAGTACTCTAAGACTGCAGTCTTTAGACTGGGGTACACATACTCCTGAAGGTACTCAAAGACTTCCCAGAGTTATAAGCATGGAGAAAAGGAATCAATGTTGACATCCACAATCAATTCACATATGCTTTTTAAAACAAATCTGCCAACAAAAGGGCTTCTTGCACTGAGTTTTCCAGCAATCCTTTCAAAACAGTCTTTCCAACTTGACAAAATTTTATCAAATGCATCTTCCTGGGCTGGAAAATTCTCTGGGGCACAGAACAAAGGGACAACTACAGAAAGACTTCCACCCGAGAGTGTCTCTTGAGTGCAGAGCAGCAAGAGCTTCAAAACCACTAGAGGAAGCAGTGCTTGTGTCTTCACCTGGAAACAACTTGGGGCAAGCTGCTATGCCATCTCTTTTAGAAGTGAAATGGTTGCCAAAGAGATAGATATTTACACATTTACTTAAGTTGGAAAATGAAGTCAGACTTTTCCTGAATGTCTGATTTGGACAACTAGTTTGCCAATGGTGACTTTTAGATTATACATCAAATATTAATATATGTCTTTTGCAATTATTTAAACCTTGAATAAGAATTTTTGGATGGCAGCTGTAAAATGAAGAGGTACTTAGTTTTTAAAAATCCTTTTTAAATATATTTGAGAGAGACAGACAGTGCAAGTGGGAAGGGACACAGAGAGAAGAAGCGAGAGAATCCCAAGCAGGCTCAGCACTGCCAGCACAGAAACCAATGTAAGGCTTGAACCCACAAAGCGGTGAGTTCGTGACCTGAGCTAAAACCAAGAGTTGGATGCTTAATTGACTGAGCCATCCAGGTGCCCCTGTTTTTGTTAGTATGTTTATTCATTTTGAGAGAATGCACAGGTGGGGGGATGGTTAGAGAGAGAGGAGAGAGAGAGAATCCCAAGCAGACTTCCCGCTGTCAGCATACAGCCCAGCATGGGGCTTCATCTCACAAACCATGAGATCATGACCTGAGCTGAAATCAAGAGGCAGATGCTTAACTGACTGAGCCACCCAGGTGCTCCTAAAAATCCTTTTAGTAAACTCTTTGATTACTGGATTAGAAACATGAATTAACAAACAGTCCCATTTACAATAGCAAGAAAACGAATAAAATACTTAGAAATAAATTTATCCAAGGAAGAGCTGCCCAGTGAAAACTGTGAAACACTAATGAAATAAACCGAAGACACAAATAAATGGGAAGATATTCAATGTTCACAGATCGTAAGAATTAATATTACTTTCCAAAACAATCTATAAACTCAGTATACTCCCTATCAAAATCCTAATGGCATTTTTCATAGAAATACAAAAAACAATCCTAAAATGTATATGTAGGCACAAAAAACCTTGACTAGCCAAAGCAATCTTTGGAAAGAAGAACAAAGAAGAAGAACAAAGAGAAAGAACAAAGCTGGGGCATTATGATACCCAATTTCACATTATATTACAAAATCTATAGTAGTCAAAAAAAGTATGGTATTTGCATAAAAAACAGACACATAGACCACTGGAACAAAAAAAAGGCCCCAGAGGAAAAAAAAAAAAAAAAAAGCAAAAAGACCCCATATCCTAACATGTCCGATTTATTTTCAACAAAGGGGCCAAGAATATACAGTAGGAAAGGATAGTCTCTTCAGTAAATGGTTCTGGGAAAACTGAATATACACATGAAAAAGAATAAACTGGATGACCACTATTTTATTTTATACACAAAAGTAATTTGGGGATGGATTAAAGATTTGAACATAGGCCTGAAACTACAAAACCCCTAGAAGAAAACATAGGGGCTAAGCTCCTCCGTAACTGTCTTTTTGGATTTTATGCCCAAAGCAAAGGAGATGAAAGACCAAAACCATAAAACATTAAAGAAATAGATGACACAAGAAATGGAATGATATGCTTTTGGATTGGAAGAATAAATATTGTTAAAATGTCCATACTACCCAAAGCAATCTACAGATTTAATGCAATCCCTATCAAATAAATAACATTTTTCATAGAACCAGAATAAATAATACTATGTTTATTTATAAACATCCACGAAAGATGCTGGATAGCCAAACCAATCATGAGAAAGAATAACAGAGCTGGAGGTATCATAATCCCAGATTCCAAGATATACTATGAAGCTGTAGTACTCAAAACAGTATGATACAGGGACAAAAATAAACATGCAGATCAGTGGAACAGAACAGACCAAAAATAAACCCATGCTTATGCGGTCAATTAATCTATGACAAAGGAGGCAAGAATATACAATGGGGGAAAGACAGTCTCTTCAATAAATGGTGCTAGGAAAACTGGATGGCTACATGGAAAAGAATGAAACTGGACCTCCTTATACCATACACAAAAATAAACAAAAGACGGATTAAATACCTAAATGTGAGACACAAAACCATAAAATTCCTAGAAGAAAACATAGGCAGTAATTTCTTTGACATCAGCCATAAAACATTTTTCTAGATATTCTCCTCAGGCAAGGGAAACAAAAGCAAAAATAAACAATGAAATTCTATTAAACTGAAAAGCTTCTTTCTATACAGAAAGGAAACTATCAACAAGATAAAAAGGTAATCTATGGAATGGGAGAAGATACTTGCAAATGTTATATACATCCAGTAAGGGGTTGATATTCAAAATATATAAGGAACTCATACAACTCAATAGCAAAAAACAAATTAAAAAGTGAGCAAGGAAACGGAATAGACATTTTTCCAAGGGAAACATATATAGGGGCACTTGGGTGGCTCAGTCGGTTAAGCATCGAACGTCACTCAGGTCATGATTTCTTCAAGTCTGGGTTTGAGCCCCACATTGGGCTTTGTGCCCACAGCTCAGAGCCTGAAGTCTGCTTTGGATTCTGTGTGTCCCTCTCTTTCTGTCCCTCCCCTGCTTGTGATCTGTCTCTCTCTCTCAAAATTAAAAAATATTAAGAAACACATAAAACAAAAACAGACATACATATAGCTAACAGATACATGAAAAAGGTACTCAACATCCCTAGTCATCAGGGAAATGAAATGCAAATGAAAACTACAATGAAATATCATCTCACACCTGTTGGGAACTATCAAAAAGACAAGAGATAACAAATGTTAGCAAGGATGTTAAGAAAAGGGAACTCCTGTACACTGCTGGTGGGAATGTAAATGGGAACAGTCACTGTAGAACATAATATGGAAGTTCTTCGAGAAATTTTTTTAAGAACTACCACATATTCCAGCAATCCCATTTCTGGGTGTACGTACAAAGGTAATAATCACTGTTTTGAAGAGATGTCTGAACTCTCATGTTCACTGCAGCATTATTCACAATTGTCAAAGTATGGAAACAACCTAAGTGTCTGACAACAGATGAATGGATAAAGAAAATGCAATTTTATATGTATATGATATATATATATATATATATAAATGATGGAATATTATTCAGCCTTAAAAAAGAAGGAAATCCTATTTGCAAAAACAAAGATGAACCTGGAGGGCATTACAGTGAGTGAAAAAAGCCAGATAGATTACTTATATGTGGATTAAAAAAAAAAGTTGAATTTTATAGAAACAAAGTTCAGTGGTGTTTGCTAGAGGTTGGGGGTGGGAGGTGGGAGCAGGAAACAAGAAGAGGTAAAAGGATACAAACTTCTAGTTATAAAGATGAAATAAGGTCTGTGGATCTAATATATAACATGGTGACTACAGCTGATAGTACTGGGGTATTTGCTAAGCAAGTAGAACTTCATTTCAGTGTTCTCACACCTACAAAAGGTGACTATGTGAGGTGATGGACATGTTAACTTGGTGGGAATCCTTTCACAATGTGTGTGTGTGTGTGTGTATACATCAAATCATCATGTACAGTTTATATATCTTATAATTTTATTTGTTAATTATACCTCAACAAGCTGAGAAAAGGTGAATGATATTTGCTAAGGGAAATTCTTTGTATGAACAAACTAGTACATAATAAAAAAATTATTTTAGGAGATAGAAGAGCTAACATTTAAAAACCACTGCTCTTTGAAATATGAACTAAAAAGAATGCAAGCACAATGATAAAGAGAATTTTCCTTTCGGTTGATAGTTTCCCCAACACACAGAATTTTGGGGCGGGGGGAAGACATTGTGTGTGGAGCAGGTTGAAGTAATAAGTTTGTGTTCTTTGTTGGAGAGGCAATGTGGAATTGGGCTTTGGACCTTCCTGACCTTTCTCAGCTTCAATTTTCATGGCTGTAAAATAGAGATAATAATCCCAAACTGTATAAGCTTACCATGAAATTAGCACCAATAGATGCATAGACTTACTTCAGTGCTTAGCAGAACCTCATTGGCACTAAATAAAGAATGGTGGCTACTATACAGTCTCCTTTATTTTAAATCTTTGGGCTGGGTGAGGGAATCACAAATTGGAACTAAAATTATTTACTGCCTTTTTTAGTTGAAAATTTAGCTACTGAACCACCACCTATGAGATGTATATGGAGTCATTTTTTTCTAGTAGTTTGGATGAAATTTAGCAATTTTAGTCATGGTCTCCTACCTGGTGTTCTCTATGAAAAAAAATGGATGGCCCTGTGGGTCAGGAATACAGGCTATGCCCACAGATTGGGGTATCATCAATAACAAACAACTGGCTGAATTAATATTTGTCAGAGTACCATTTCTGCAAACATTTAAATAGTAAAGCCTTGCTACCTATAGTCAGTCCTGGCATCACTTGGGAGCTTCATATAATGCAAATTTTGAGGCCCATTCCCATCTACTAAATGGGAAGCTGCAATTTAACAAGACTCCTTGCTGATTCAGATGCACCTTAAACTGTGAGAAGCACTGGTAAAGAACAGGACATCTGCAGGGAAGATCTAATCACCAGGTATATATGTAACTCAGGTGGGAACTTCCTGTTGCACCTGCTTAATTAAAGCTGAGTCTGCAGAATGATGGAGAATCTAACTCTAATGACAGACTGACCTACGTAGATATCCATAAACACACACACTGATTACTGGTTCTCAACTAGGGGTGATTTCGTGCCCTGCTCCCCAAGGAGACATTGGGCAAGTAATGTCTGGAGATATTTTTGGTTGTCACAACTGGGGAGAAAAGGGGTGCTACTGGCATCTAGTGAGTCAAGACCAAAGATGCTGCTAAACATCTCACAATGCACAGCACATTCCCCCACAACAATCATTTGGCTCAAAATGCCAATAGTTCTGAGGTTAGAGAAACCCTAGCAAAGATTATACCAACATCCCTGCATAAAGGTGTCTTAATTGGAACTATTCACAAAAAAAGGAACAATAATTTGACTACACAGTTCTGAGGGTATGGATTTTATATCTAGGCATTCTGCATCACAAAGTCGTGCTGCTTTCATGACTGTGAGTACCCGGGTTAAAAGCACTCAAAATCATTTACCTGCTTTTGCTAGCAAACCCAGAGTCAGTGATAATCTGTATTAGCATATACAGTCAGTTGGCATCAATGCCTAAAACCCATTATGAAGCAAAGAAAAATAATGAAAATAGAAAATTAAGGTACTATTTTATTTCAAACTCAATCCAGCTGAAGAAGAAAGCAGGCCTAGGACCCTTCCCTTCACACCCTCCTTACCCCAAAGACACTAACACTCTATAACATTTTCAAACATCCACAATCCCTTGTCTGCAATTTTGAAAACAAAGGAACAATGCAATTTTTTTTCTAAACTGTGGCAGAATTTCTTCACTGAATTCACCTTGCAGCAAAGCCTGAAGAGATGTGAGGCTATTTATTATGTTGATTATCACACTTAGTATAACTATTCACATGGTTCACTAGAGATATTCAGAGGTTTGCCTAGGAGGTGGTGGCACAGGCTTGGCGGGAGCTGTACTATATGACAGATGTTCCCTACTGCCTTTCTAAAATTTGGAAAAGTACAACTTCGAAAACATTTGGCTTCAGAAGTTTTGGATATGTGACTGTAGACCTCAAATGACTAAAATACAGTCAACAGCAAATATTCACCGAAAGCTCTCATATGTATTTGAAGGAAAAAGACACACACACACACACACACACACACACACACACACACACACACCTGGATTAGTAATGAGCAGTGTAAAAATTAGCTTCCCTATTTAGGGCACTGTGTACAACAAGCCAGGCTTGCAGTTTCAAATCCTATAAGGATTTGCTAACTTTGCACAGAAACGTCTTTCTTCAAGTCCATAAACCTCAGTCTCAACCTTCATATACTTATGAATATAAGCTAAGAAACAGTGAATGATTTAGGGTAAATCACTTTACCTTTCACTCTACCATTAAGTGCTAATTCCAATTCAGTAGTATAATCAGCTTCTCTTAATCTCTCTCTCTCTCTCTCTCTCTCTCTCTCTCTCTCTGTCACACACACACACACACACACACACACACACACACACACACACACACACACACACACACACACACTGTGCAAGAGCACTACTGGCACCCAACTGGCTCTGAGAAGCTTCTGTCAGAGCCTCTCTTCTATCCTCAGTCCTCCCTGGTGCTAGTCCTAAGCTCCTGCCTGAGTTGATGATTAGGAGTATAACTCCTTCAGCATATAAACTCCTATTTCCCTCTCTGACAGGCCTTACCTGACTAGCCTGTTGAAAGTCTTGTGATATGCTCATGGGACTGGCCCAGGGAAATAGCAGGTTGTTAGGAAACAAGTAGTAAGGAATTACTGAAAGCAAATATGCTCAAATTATCAGTTTTATGTGCCTACCGTGTAAGATGAGGCTTGGGAACAGAAGGGGATGCCAACTGATTTCCAGAAACCATGAAAAAGATACATGACCTTGCAACCATGATGAAAAAGATGCATCATGCTTGCTGTTAAAAAAAAGTGAACACAATGGAAACAATTTAAACTTCAAAATCTTTTTTTGCCAGTTACAGCTCTGCCAAGATTCACTAATCACCCACCATTCAGTTTTAGTGCTTTTTTCACTGCACTACAAAACAATCTTCCTTCTTGTATATACTAAGAAAATGCATGCCCTTCTCATGAAAATGATCACACATGGTATTATTTAATAAGTTAAAACAAATCCTGAAAAGTTTTTTGTGAAACTGTTCTCTAATAAAACTCTTAAGAACTGTGATATAAAGAGAGGAAAATATTTCACTGCAGTTAGTTATGCTCAGAGCATTGTTAAATATGATTCTAATACTAAGGTGGGAGGAAGAAGTGCTTTGCCAAAGTTTCTGTAACTATTTCACCACCAAAGCAGTTTGCCCATGGACTTTACTACTGGCTTGTGAAGTCCTATGATCATTCGGGAAGGAGACACCATGTTTCTCAGGCTCCCAGGTGTCTCAAAGAGAGAGTAGGAAAGGGCCAGAAGCCATGGGTAAGCCTCCTTGCCAAGACTGTGGATGAGATCATCATGAACCCCACCCCAGCATCCAGCTCAGCTTCTTCAGAATTTCACAGGCTACAGCCCTTGAACCAGCCTCCTGTTAGGTTCTCAAAACAGGAAAAAATAAAAGTATATCCTCCCCACAAAAAAGTTGCAAATTCTTACATTATACAGTTATTTTAAACATGTTCTTCTTGTGTAGTTTAAACAGTAGATTAGAATCTTAAGAAAGACTTTTCCAAGAAAACTCTTCCAAATTAATTTCCTTTTAAAATGTCCTTTCAAAGGGCTAGTATCCAAAATCTATAAGGAACTCATCAAACTCCACACCTGAAAAACAAATAATCCAGTGAAGAAATGGGCAGAAGACATGAACAGACACTTCTCCAAAGAGGACATCCAGATGGCCAATAGACATATGAAATGATGCTCAGTGTCCCACCTCATCAGGGAAATACAAATCAAAACCACACTGAGATACCACCTCACACGGGTCAGAGTGGCTAAAATGAACAAATCAGGAGACTCTAGATGCGGCAAGGATGTGGACAAATGGGCACCCTCCTATACTGTTGATGGGAATGTAAGCTGGTACAACCCCTCTAGAAAACAGTATGGACGTTCCTCAAAAAATTAACAATAGAACTCCCCTATGACCCAGCAATAGCACTGCTAGGAATTTACCCAAGGGATACAGGAGTGCTGATGCATAGGGGCACATGTACCCCCAATGTTCATAGCAGCACTCTCAATAATAGCCAAAACATGGAAAGAACCTAAGTGTCCATCAACTGATGATGGATCAAGAAGATGTGATATATTTATACAATGGAATAGTACATGACAATGAGAAAGAATGAAATCTGGCCATTTGTAGCAACATGGATGGAACTTGAGGGTGTTATGCTGAGCAAAATAAGTCAGGCAGGGACAAATACCATATGTTTGCACATATAGGTGGATTAGGAGGAAGCTAACAGTGGACCATGAGGGAGAAGAAGGGGAAAAATAGTTGGGGGAGGGAGGGAGGCAAACCATGAGAAACTCTTGAATGCTAAGAACAGGGCTGATGGGAGTGGGGGAGAGGGAAGGGGAGTGATGGGCATGGGGTAGGGCACTTGTTGGGATGAGCACTGGGTGTTATATGTAAACCAACTTGATGATAAACTATTTAAAAAAATTTTTTAATACATAAAAATGTCTTTTTAAACTGTTAAACAATTTTCAAAAAGAAAGTTTTATAGCAAGGATTAAAGACCCGCATTGGATAATTAACTCATTCTTAACAGAAAAGATATAGTAAATTATGAACTCTTTATGTTTGATCAGAAAGTAAATGTTTATCACTTTTTATCCAGGATTCCGTTCTTCAGGGATTCCATTTCTTTTAGTCTGTATAACGATACTGCAAAGCTGTAATGACTTCCTGTATAATCAGCCCATTCCCAATGTAATTAAGACTACCACAAATTTGAAACTATGACCTCACTGCTGAGGAGAAAAAGTGTGTGGAAGAGATCATTTATATTGCATGTAAAATGACATCCTTATGCCAACAAATTTAAAAAGAAAGAGAAAAAAGTAACATTGTAATAGTCATTATTTAAGAGGGTGTTACTATGTTCCTGATAGTTTTTCCTTCATCATTTCTACCATCTGACTTTACTTGATAAACTCTTTCCTATCAAACCCTGTGTTCTTCCCACATGTTACAAAAATTCTAAACCCCTTCAGATGCCTCTCAATTACCCTCATTCAACTAACAGCCACTATGAGGATAAAGATATATGTGAAATAAGTGATTCCTGGCAAAATGTCATTCCTGGCAAAGTGTAAACCAAGTTTTAATTGATAGAGAGATCCTTCAGTGAAGCACGTAACTTCTAGGCAATGTGAATAAAATTCTATCTCAATTTTATCTGTTTATCAAGAAATTGAGCACCAAACATAATGTACACATATTATAATGGTTCAAGCAAACTATTTTATAAATGTAACAATAACCACATTAATAAAAAAGAACAACAGCAATAATTAACACTACAAAATACTTATTACTATGTGCCAGCACTATGAGAATCTTAGATGAATTATCTCATTTAATTTTCACAAATGGCTGCTGAGATAATACAGTTATTGCCTCCATTATCCATATGAGGAAATTGAGGGATGCTAAATAACAGCCTTAGCTGTTAATTAGCTGGTATAGAGGATGGCCAATATTGAAGTCAGGTCCACTTCAACCTCAAACTTGTGTCTGTTTTTATAGCTTTCAAGCTAGACTGTCTACAGATTCTGTTCCACAAGCTAGCTATGTATGTATGTGTTTATGTATGTATGTATGTTTATTTATTTTGAGAGAGAGAGAGAGAGAGGGAGAGAGAGGGAGAGAGAATCCCAAGCAGGCTCTGTACTGTCAGCATACAGCCCCATGTGGGGCCCAAACTCACAAACCGTGAGATCATGACCTGGGCTGAAGTCTGTTGCTTAACTGACTGAGCCACCCAGGTGCCCCATACACAAGCAACTTTTTTTTTTTTTTACTAATAGTTTATTGTCAAATTAGTTTCCACATAACACCCAGTGCTCATCCCCACAAGTGTCCTCCTCCATGCCCATCCCTCCTCCCCCCACATCCATCAGTCCTCAGTTTTTGTCAGCATTCAAGAGTCTCTCATGGTTTGCCTCTCTCCCTTTCCCCCACCATTTCCGCCCTTCTTCTCCCCCTTGGTCCTCCGTCAAGTTCCTCCTAATCCTCCTATACGTGCAAACATATGATATTTGTCCTTCTCTGCCTGACTTATTTCGCTCAGCATAACACCCTCAAGGTCCATCCATGTTGCTACACATGGCCAGATTTCATGGTTTCTCATTGCCATGTAGTATTCCATCGTATAGATAAACCACATCTTCTTGATCCATTCGTCTGTTGATGGACACTTAGGCTCTTTCCATGTTTTAGCTATTGCATACACAAGCAATTTAAACCAACTATTTTTGCCTTTACTTTTCTACTAAGACTCCTGGTCAACTATAACTATTACCAGTCAACAAGGGGAGGGGGCAAAGGTAGTAGTGAAAGCAAAAAAGCAAAATAGAGCTTTTTATCAAGATTCTCCTTGCCAGTCAAGTACAGGAATTCCTTTGCATATTCTGTATAGCTGATAAAACTTTCTAAATTACATAAATGTTTAATCACAGCTGAGAAGTTGCTAAAGTACCAGTCACAAAACAGAATGCACTCTTTTATTTTTTAGATTAAAGACGCTGATTGACCAAGAAACTGAATCCCAGGAGAAGAAGGAGCAAGAAAAGGAAAAGAAGGTCACCGCCCTGAAAGTGGAGCTGACCAAACTGAAGTCTTTCGCTTTGATGGTGGTGGATGAACAACAAAGGCTGACGGCACAGCTTGCCCTTCAAAGACAGAAAATCCAAGACCTAACCACAAGTGCGAAGGAAACACATGCTAAACTAGCCCTTGCTGAAACCAGAGTTCAGGAAGAAGAGCAGAAGGCAGCCAGACTACAGAAAGAACTGCAAACACAAACCACAAGGTTTCACCAGAACCAAGAAACAATTATGGCAAAGCTCACCAATGAGGACAGCCAAAATCGCCAGCTTCGACAAAAGTTGGCAGCACTCAGCCGGCAAATTGATGAGTTAGAAGAGACAAACCGGTCTTTACGAAAAGCAGAAGAGGAGCTGCAAGATATAAAAGAAAAAATCAACAAGGGAGAATATGGAAACTGTGGTATCATGGCTGAAGTGGAGGAGCTCAGGAAACGTGTGCTAGAAATGGAAGGGAAGGATGAAGAACTCATAAAAATGGAGGAGCAGTGCAGGGATCTCAATAAGAGGCTCGAAAAGGAAACATCACAGAGTAAAGACTTTAAACTCGAGGTTGAAAACCTTAATAAAAGAATTATGGCTTTGGAAAAATTAGAAGATGCCTTCACCAAGAGCAAACAAGAATGTTATTCTCTGAAATGCAATTTAGAAAAAGAAAGGATGACCACAAAGCAGTTGTCGCAAGAACTGGAGAGTTTAAAAGTAAGGATCAAAGAGCTAGAAACCATTGAAAGTCGGCTGGAAAAGACAGAATTTACCCTAAAAGAGGACTTAACTAAATTGAAGACATTAACTGTGATGCTGGTAGATGAAAGGAAAACAATGAGTGAAAAATTAAAGCAAACTGAAGATAAGTTGCAAGCTGCTTCTTCTCAGCTTCAAATGGAGCAAAATAAAGTGACAACAGTTACTGAGAAGTTAATTGAGGAAACAAAAAGGGCACTGAAGTCCAAAACTGACATAGAAGAAAAAATGTACAATGTCACCAAGGAGAGAGATGATCTAAAAAACAAACTGAAAGCAGAAGAAGAGAAAGGAAATGACCTCCTGTCCAAAGTTAGTATGTTGAAAAATAGGCTTCAATCATTGGAAGCAATTGAGAAAGATTTCCTAAAAAACAAATTAAATCAAGATTCTAGTAAGTTCACCACAGCATTACACCAAGAAAACAATAAGATTAAAGAGCTCTCTCAAGAAGTGGAAAGACTGAGACTAAAGTTAAAGGATATGAAAGCCATTGAGGATGACCTTATGAAAACAGAAGATGAGTATGAGACTCTAGAACGTAGGTATGCTACTGAACGAGATAAAGCTCAATTTTTATCTGAAGAGCTGGAACATGTTAAAATGGAACTTGACAAGTACAAATTAGCAGAAAAGACAGAGTCTAGCCATGAACAATGGCTTTTCAAAAAGCTTCAAGAAGAAGAAGCTAAATCAGGACACCTCTCAAGAGAAGTGGATGCACTGAAAGAGAAAATTCATGAATACATGGCAACTGAGGACCTGATATGTCATCTCCAGGGAGATCATTCAGTTCTGCAAAAGAAACTCAATCAACAAGAAAACAGAAACAGAGATTTAGGAAGAGAAATTGAAAACCTCACTAAAGAGTTAGAGAGATATCGGCATTTCAGTAAGAGCCTCCGGCCTAGTCTCAATGGAAGAATCATCTCTGACCCTCAAGTATTTTCTAAAGAAGTTCAGACAGAAGTAGTAGACAATGAGCCACCTGATTACAAGAGTCTCATTCCTCTGGAACGAGCAGTCATCAACGGTCAGCTATATGAGGAGAGTGAGGACCAGGATGAGGACCCTAATGATGAGGAATCAGTGCTCTCCTTCAAATGCAATTCATCTACCCACTGTCCTGTTAACAGGAAACTATGGATTCCTTGGATGAAATCTAAGGAGGGCCATCCTCAGAATGGAAAAATACAGACTAAACCCAATGGCAACTTCATGCAACCTGGAGATCTAGTCCTAAGCCACACACCTGGGCAACCACTTCATATAAAGGTTACTCCAGACCATGTCCAAAACACAGCCACTCTTGAAATCACAAGTCCGACCACAGAGAGTCCTCACTCTTACACAAGCACTGCAGTGATTCCAAACTGTGGCACCCCAAAACAAAGGATAACTATCCTCCAAAATGCCTCCATAACACCGGTGAAATCCAAAACCTCTGCTGAAGGCCTCATGAATTTAGAGCAAAGCATGTCCCCAATTACCATGGCAACCTTTGCCAGAGCGCAGACCCCAGAGTCTTGTGGTTCTATAACTCCAGAAAGGACAATGTCACCTATTCAGGTTTTGGCTATGACTGGTTCAGCAGGCTCTCCTGAGCAGGGACGTTCCCCAGAGCCGATAGAAATCAGTGCCAAACATGCGATTTTCAGAGTCTCCCCTGACCGGCAGTCATCATGGCAGTTTCAACGGTCAAACAGCAACAGTTCAAGTGTGATAACTACTGAGGATAATAAAATCCACATTCACTTAGGAAGTCCTTACATGCAAGCTGTAGCCAGCCCCGTGAGACCTGCCAGCCCTTCAACACCACCACAGGATAACCGAACTCAAGCCTTAACTAATGGGGCACTAAACAAAACAACTAATAAAGTCACCAGCAGTATTACTATCACACCAACAGCCACAACTCTTCCTCGACAATCACAAATTACAGTAAGTAATATATATAACTGACGACTCTCACCCTCATCCAGTCCATAGTGGTATTATTGCAAGGAACTCAGTCCTTTTTAATTATCCCTCCACATCCCCCAAAAGACTGACTGAACTTGTACTTTGGGAAGGTTTGTGCATGAACTATTCAAGAGTATCTGAAACTAACTAAGTGTTGCCTGCATAGTCATATCAAGTGTGCACTTACTGTATATCTTTTCATTTACATACCTGTATGGAAAATATTTAGTCTGCACTTGTATAAATACATCTTTATGTATTTCATTTTCCATAACTCACATTAATTTGACTGCAACTTGTCTTGATGAAATACTTTAACATTTTAAAGCAGTAAATAATTTGTTACTTTTACCATTGCTTGCTGAAAATTTTTTTTGGTCACTTTGTGTTATATTTTTGCATGTAAAGTAGAATTTTATTTTCTGTTTAAAAGGTTAATTCATTCTTCCTTAAAAACAAACAAGACTTACTTCCCATTTACAGTCAACTTCTGATCACATGTTATTAGAGGAAGAGGAAGTGGTTCAAATAAATAAAGTTTATGTCTCTTTGATTTAAAAGTGAACTGTAAGATCTCTCAGGAGCAAACTTAACTTCCTGCTTGAGATGTATCTCAGTATTCATTATGCCCAGTAAAGTGCTTAGCACATATTAAGAAACTTGATAAATGTTTACTGACACTAAGTGAATTATCTAATATTTAATAATTAAATAATTTTATAAGCACATATGAGCTGATAGTGAAAGTAGAAAGCTTTGAAATGTGATAGAAAGCCAGCAAAAACACATTTGAAAATACAAGTTACCTTGACAATCAAGAGTTGACTGTATTTCTTCTACAGATGAAAACCCCCCATAAAACATACATATATTTGCATCCACATCTGAAATCAGCCCTATGATATATACTCTTAAACACTGCTTCAAATAAAAAATGTCATTCTTGTCCTTCTTTCCCATCTGGTTATCAAAATAGTTTGGATTATTTAAGATAGGTGCTTTTTACCTTGTTTGTAAGTCAGCTATATTCAGAAGCTTACAAAGTAATTGCATTCCCCCCCACCAACTTCTAAACAAGCAAAAAAAAAAAGCCAAATACAGCTACAAACGTATGCTATAGAAAAGGCATATTTAAAAAAAAAAATCTTACATTATATTAGTTAAGGAAAGTTTCTTCTATGATTATTGTTATGCCATTTACAAGGTGAGAAAAACTCAGCCAGAGCACCCTAAGAATTCTGATACCTACCTTATAGGACTCTGAGCATGAGAACAACAGTTTTCAGAGGAATGTTTTAAATTACAAATCTGGTCCCCAGGTCACACTCCAAAAAAAAAAAAAAGGTTTCAGACACCACTTTCCCTTTTCCAACCTCATAATGGTCTAATATACTTTGGTCAATTTTTATTGCCAGTTACAGATTTTAAACACAATTCATTTAGACACCGAGGCAAATTGTGAAGATCTTTAGAAGTAAAAGAAATCTTCCACAATTATCCCCCTTTTCCCTGCAAAATCAGTTTCATGATAGCAAAGCGAGGATTTGTTGACAGAAACACTTCCATGGTGATGAACTGAAACACCAATGCTGTGGGCTTGCATCATCATTAAATAAATTTGGATGAAAGTTGAGGCTAGTGATGAATGAGAAAGCTTCTGTTTAAACACATTTATCTTGGGAATCGGCAGTGACCCAACTGTATTACAAAATACACAATGGTCTAAATGGTTTTCAAAACTACTTTTATTTTTAAGTCACCTTGAACTAGAACTTTAGAAGGAATGACATACTTAATTTTACAACTTTCAAAGTAGACATTGATAATCCTGCTGCATAAGATGTTTTCTAGATAATAATCAAGAGAGGGTACATGTAACATTTTGGAGGATGACAAAAACTAGAAAGAATTAAAGAAAAAGTCTTTGCAGTGCTTCCCAACATTTGTCAGATAATGACACAAAGAGAAAATATGCTTCCACAGCACTCGATACAATGGATAAAGGTAGAAATGAGCCACCCAAAGGTTTCTGTTGGCTGCCCCAAGTGCTGAGGGGAAGGATCCGTTTCTGGCACACTTAAAACTTCCAGAGTTTGAAAACTCTGGGCTATTCAATAGTTCATCCATTTGGTAAGAATTCAATTTCTTCTGTTAGCTAGAACAATTCTCTACAAAATTAACACCACAGGATTTGTGCTCCATGATTATGATGCACAAATTCTCATTTCATAATGTGTTCTAGATATTAACCACTAATAGGCATCCCAAGTGATTAACATTACCAGAAGTTAATGGACCTTAAGGAACCGAACTTCTCTTAGAGGTTCCTCTACTGGGAAGATAATTTTAGTATTAATTCATATTGGCATCAAAATTTAGGAATACTGTCATATTTACAACACATATAGATTATCAAAATGGTTACTAATTAAAATTTATGGTAAAGAAAGGATCATTTCTGATAAAAAAAAAAAAAAGAGCATCTTCCATTTTCCATAAAATCGCACATTAAAAAAGAGCACCTTCCCATTCACACATTCTAGATCTTTCATCCTTAATTTCAAAATTAAATTTTTATATCCATGTGTCTCAAAGGTTACAGAACTTTCTTTTTAACTCCTATATAAGCACAAAAGAACCTTGAAAACGGAGAAGGGAAGTGACACTGGAAAATCTTCATATGAGATATGTGAGAGTGAAGGTTTGTATTCTTAGAAGAGGCTCATAAGAAGCTCACAGAAGATAGTCTTTATATACATCTGATAAAATAATATCTTCCTTTCATTTCATTTCATCTAAAGTCCCAGCTTCAGAACCAATTTTCATTTCACTCAGTCCCCCAATCTCTTTAACTTTTTAGGCTGCAGCATCCTATTACAGATTTAAATGATTTCACCATATTCTTCTGTCCTTTTAAGAAAAGAGGCAAAACTTTTTTTTAGGATGCCTCTGTTCTCTGGGGGCATGGGAAAAAAAATAAAATCATCACCCTTACTAGGACAATGTGCATTACTATAGTTGGATCTTTACATATAAAGGAAGATCTCTATATAGAAGTTCAAGATGATGACAGGATTACATAAATCTACCCAAGAGGTCTCTGCAACTGCATTTCACATAGCCAACACATTAGGCATGGGGTCTTCATGACACTCAAAGGATAAAATCAGGTTGCATTGTAAGATGGTCATAAAGGGGATATTTCATCAAAATTATTACACTTGAAGCCTAAGGATTTGATGATCTTTATTGACTGAAGCAGAATTCCAGAAAAAAATAGGTTTTTGGTAGATTCTTTGATTCCGAATCTTTATAAAGTGAGTTTCTTTTAAAACTTGTTTGACAAAGGCAAAGAAGGATCTTTAACAACATTCTAGTTTACCCATACCGGTTTCTATTATTGTTTTTTCCTCAAAAAATCATTTTGCTTTGCAATCCTAAGAGAAAACATAATCAGGCAAAAATGCATGCCCAGAACATTAAGATCTGTGTTTCTCAAAGTAAAATCCAAGATAACGTGTATGAGACTCCAGATGTCCCACCCAGAGATTCAAATCAGAATCTGTGAGGGTATGGCCCAGGAAGCTCCACTTTTAACAAATTCCTCTGCTGATTAGTATGCATCCTAAAGTAGTAATTCCACTGTATTAGAAATTCCTATATTAATAAACATTAGCAAATGTGTTCTGACTGTAGTGCTGCTCTGTCAGAATGAATTACCCCTGTCCAAGGAAGTGTGACTATTCTGCCCTCTGGTGGTTGGCATGACAAACAGCTCATTCCTCAGGTTTTCTTTTTATTCAGAAGAAAAGCTTAATAAAAACCACGATTTTATAAGGTGGGAAGGTTCTTAGGTTTATAACTGTAGCAAAGCATAGATGCCTGAATCTTTAGTTGAGCAGTAGCAGGCTGTCTGACACCTACAAACTGTTTCTCCCTGGGATTCCCAGGCCCTCAATAACCCTACAGCATTTCTTGGGAATTGTCCAGAACACACATTAAAGAGAGCTGTTTGGATGAACCAAAACAAAGAACTCCATTCACCTTAGAGCACAGTGAGGCAAATGCCATGAAAGAGCAAGGAAGATAAGTGGTTCAATTAAGTCCCCAGCCCTAAACCCCCTTAAATTCATTTTTAGATTAAACTTCAAATCCTTTCCTTTCCAACTGATGGAACTTTCACTGTGCAGTGAAATATATCAGAGTATCCCCTGAAGGTGACATACTAGGGCTAAGAAATCCTTGGGGACTCTAGCCAGTTAACTGGCTAGTACTTTATCATTTGATAATGAATTAACACTGTTCATATGGCAGCACATGTAAATCTGTCAAAATTCCATCAGGACACTAGTTTTTACACTTAAAATGGTGCTATAAAAATGTACTCTGGGCTAACCTTTGGCATTACAATCAGCTCTCCTAGGGATAGTTTTCTTGTGGCTTCATTTAAAATTTTCACTTATTTTTTTATGAAATTATTATCAGAGAAATAAAATTTGTCTGATTGAGGCAGTTTTTGAAAGCTTTTTTAGTTTTAGTTTAGTAAATTCCTTTTTCCCTCATAGCCAAATGGTCCTGTGTGATATTTCTGTAACATTACCTGGGTTTTTTTTTTTTTTTCCCCCCTTTGGCCTCTGAGTTTTGTTTTGCTTTGGAAAGCCTAGTCATCTTTGTATAACTAATAATGTATACAGGCCCTAGATCTCCAAAGGCTGTCTCACTCTGTGCCATCCTTTAGGCTTCTGGAAAGGTGGAATGGGTTCACTGACAAACCCACTCATTTGTCTCATTTGTGACATGCAGAATGTCTTCTCTTTAAAGCACCAGATGGACACAACTGGTTAATATGCTGGTCATGACACACTGAACTGCCTACCTTCCTTCCAACATTGGGGCAGATATTTGGAGACAAAAGATTCACTGTTTCTGAAGAGCTTATTATTCTGAGCAAGGAAAGGAGACAAGAAACAAGAGTATGAGACAACATCTAATCAAGTGGTAAACTAAATTCACACAATAAACTAAAGATTAAGCAAGACTACAGTAGATTAACAAGGCTTCACAGAGCAACTGAGACTTAAAACTGGTCAAGAAAAGATTTAAATAAGTGGAGTGACTGGTTGGGAGGGAGCATTTGAGGCTGGCAAACAGAAGATCAGGTTCTAGTTTACGCCTTTCCCAGTCAGCAATGGGACTCTAAAACAGTGATTGAGTTTTTGTGAAATAAAGAGAACTGGACTTGGTGACCTCTATGGTCACATTTAGTTCTAACTTTCAGTGATTTCTGAATTCTTTCCAAGTCCTCAACACCCTCTTTTAGTTACTTAAAATTCCTCTGGGAAATAAGTTTGAGCATAAATAAGCAAACCAATTATCTACATGAGTTTCCTTTCAGCTATTAAATTTCTCCTTCCTCATTTTCCCACTTATAGGTGTCCTAAACTACTAGTGGTCTCTAAAGATTTGTTTTCTTCTTTTAAGATTCTATGAGTTAGCCTTTTAATCCTCAACATATCAGCTCTTTTCTCATTAGAGCAAAGTTTGCAACCTGAGGACTATTAACAGTATGGGTCTGGTGATTCTTTGTTGTGGAAGGATGTCCTGTGCACTGCAGGACATCTAGGAGCATTCTCAGTTTCCACCTACTAGATGCCAAGTAGCATCTACCAACAGTGACAAACAAAAATGGTTCCTGACATGGCCAAATGTTCTCCACAGTGTAAAATCACCTCCATTTGAGAACCACTGGATGGGAGAGATGGCTTAACTCTATAAGCCAATTCCTCTTTTAGATTACTTGCTGTGGGAAAAATCTGACAGCTCATTTGAAAACTCTTATGTTTGGTATGTAGAGATGAAAATCTTGAAACTTACTAAATATAAGCCTCAAAGAAAGCAACTTTGAAAATCTGCACTGAAGACTTCAGTTGCATAAGGATTATTTCCACTAACCTGACAAACTGGCCCAAGGCATATATGTATTTGAATATTTTTATTTGTGTTAATACCTTGTACCCTTGTTTCTTTCAATACCAGATTATAAACTAGTGTTTTCAGATGAGCTTTCCATTTCTCACATGCCTTCAGGAGAAATAAAGAAAAGTCTAGACAACCAACCACATTTGCCTTAGTGGGCGAAAATGGGTTTCTGGAAGATTCCTAAGAACTTAAGAGATAACCTGTTTAGACCTTTCCAGAGTCCTCTCTCAGAAATTTCAATTCCTTCTCTAGTAGTTTATAACTACCAGAGGCACAAATGTCTTCTATTAGAATATAAGCTTTCTTCATTCTTCAACAAATCACCTATAAGAATGAACCAACAAATACTTATGAAGCACCTCATTTTACTATTTGCTATATGAGGCAGTTATGCAAGTGTAAGATTTAGAATCTAGGGCAGGAGTAGAGGACTACTTTAAAAGATAAGTAAGAGCACAGCAGAGAAGGAATTCTACAGAGAGTAAGTACTACAGCAATTTGGAAGAGGAGCAGGTTACCCTGGGGACAAGGTTCAGGAATTAGGTTTCAGAAATAGATGAGATTTGAGCAGGGGCTGGGAGATGAGGAAGACTAAGATAAACAGAGGACAAAAACTGGTCCAGGGTGCTGCCAAGTGACACCTATGAGAGAGGAATGAGACAAAAGCAGAGATGTGAAGGCAAGCAAGAGATGAGAAAACCAAGGTTCAAGAAACAATGAGCAGGGCAGTGTGGTTTCAGCCGAGATGGTTGGGGTAGGGGTAAGGCTTGAAGGGCCTGGTCCTATCAGACTATGAAGAGCCTTGAATATAATGCTAGGGAGCACTCTGTGTCCTCAGTGAAGACTTCTGTGTAGTGAGGTAATGGAAACTACTAATCCTTTATACACCATCATTTCATTTCAGAATTTTTAATTCTGAGATGCAAGGAAAATTGCTTCAGGTTGTTCTGTTAGTATGTGACAAGAATGAGATATAACACAAATTTAATTGTGTTGTCCCATTCTTGTTCTATGGCAACATACTAAGAAGCTACCTCAGTGCAAGTGGGAAGCATAATAAATTGCATTTGATCCTCTCCAGTACTTAAGGGAATAGACAGGATGTCTAATATTACATCCCTGCACTGTGTCTCAAGTCTGCCACTCAATCCAGAACACTCAGAATCCCCTGAAAGATACACAGGGCTTTCTCCTACCTCCTCCCCACTATTCCATGAATAATTTTCTCTTCCCTCATCACATAATCTATGCTGAAAGATCTGGCTCAAGACTTAGCTTTTCTGAAACCTTCCATGATCATCACAGTCCAGAGTGATCTGGCTCCCCTTCTAATTCCTCCCATCTCCCTGAGGTTACTACTTAGAAAACAAGGGATTATGAATGTGAGAGGCTAAGCCTCACATAAGTGGGTAGGCATGGGGAAGACCGACCTGGGGATGGTGCTGTGAATAGGACATGGGAGAAAGCAAGACCAAGGAGAAGCACAATTCCTCATCATCAGGAGACTGTTTTCAGGGAGCACTGGAGCTGCATTTAATGTCCACTCTATCCTAAAGCAGGATTCTATATAATCAAAGGCACAAATGTGGGGCATGCAGAATGAGCTTGGAGGAGGTACCTGATCAGCCTCAGAGGTGGCTGGAAAGAAAGGCATCAGAAGTGAATAAAAATGATCTATAGAAGGAGCATCATGACCATGCACATCAAAACTTGTAAACAGAAACTGCCTTGATAGTCCTGATTGTGACCCAATGCCTCCAAAAAAGGTACTCAAAGGATCAAGGTCTAGCCACCATAAAGACAGGAATCACCAACTTAGCCCAGAGGTAGTGGGACTTTAGCCTTTGCAGAAAACTAGAAAATCATCTTGGATGATATATCCTAATTTAGAGTTTCCATTTCTCAAGCAACACCATAACTTATAAGGAAAAGAATGATGGTCCCAAAATCATCTTAAAGAAGAAGGGAAAAAGTAAAAAAAAAAGCATTGTGTATTTTCCCAGCTCAGGGGGGAAAGTGTTAGGGTTCAGCTTTGTCAGTCTCTAATTTCTACTTCCAATTCAGAATTAAGCAAGTGTAAACCAAGGAAGCATCACAAATAAAATTGACATTTTAGAGGAAAGTCTTCAAGTTGGTCTCTAATATATCTCTCATAAACAATTAAATGCGTAAAAAACACTTGTTTCAATGCAGCCACTCTTCAAACAACTCAGCAATTCCTCAAGAATAAATTACTATCCTTCACTATTAGTAACTTAGCTGCTTTTCTCCTTCTCTTAAAAAAAAAAAGAGCTATTCCTTTTCCATTCTTTGCCTTTTAATGGTATTCTTGACTGAATTCATGGATATTAGTTTTAAGGCTGCAGAAAATTGCAGTTTATAGAAAGAGGAGTTAACTGAAAATTTCAACAGATCCCCAAAAGGCCCATAAAATATTAGAAATATTTAAACAACTTGAAGGCAACAAGAAGAGGACCAACGGACAGGGATCTCAGTAAAGAAGGATAGCATCTCTCATAGTGACAGGCATAAGCAGTACAATTTTTTTTATATAAAACTTTTTTTTCTGATTATAAGAGTAAAACCTATTTATTACACAAATTTTGGAAGATATAAATGCGAGGGCCACTGATTTCAGCTTCTACGAAGGGTAATAAGAAGACTAGGGAGAACAATGGACAATTATTACTATTTTTTTAGGCCAATCTATCAACTGTGGCCCTACCCCAGTTTCAATGAGGAAGGAAATGTGCTCTAGGGTCGTCATCCTGAAATTACCAAATGGCCCTGTGTCAAGGAGTTGGCAGATCCCCCCACAGAGTACAGGTTTACATAATCTGTCTGCTCAGCCCAGATACAATGGCGGAGGGGCCAGCCTGGTCACTGGAGGAGAGGGGCAGGATTTCCTTTCCTCTTGCTAGCCAATCAGTGTTTGGATAATGATTCAATCACTAAGCATTGTTCAAGTACTGGGAAGAAATGTATTCTTAGGGGGGGCTGGTCTCAGAACTAGTTACATTCTTATCAGTAAGACTGGTGGCCTTGTGGCTGGGTGGGGGTAGGGGGTAGGAGTTGCACGTGGGCACAGAATAGGACCCAACAAAACTCACCTCTCAGGCTCTGGGAAAGGAATGTCGAAGTATCTATCACAGAAGAAGAGAGTGGCAGATGAAGAGGAATTATATTTTTCCCTTGGGCTCTCAGTCACTTGAATGGTATCAACTATTACTCTATGATGATTCTCAAAGCAAAATCTCCAAGTTTTCAAGGCCCACCAAACAGTTCCACATGGAAGGTCCAGTTACACTTCAGACTTGGCACCTGCCCACACCCCACCCCAATGGACTGCTGCTTTGGGGTTCCTTTTTGTCTCACTTCTGATGATGGTCCACCACCTTCCTTGTTGCCAGGGTTCAACATCTGGGATCCATTCTCCACTTTTCTGCTCAGGCTTCAGATTTAGTCAGTCACTCCGTCTGCCCTGGTATATCTTTCTCTGCCCTCCCCCTTGTATTTGTGCTGCTACTCCCCACATCCACACTTCAGTACGGATAATACTATAAAATAGTTAATCTACTATATTTAACCCCTCACCTCTCTAATCCAACCTTCGCTCGTCTTGCTACTGATCTTTCCACAATAGTGTCCTGATCATGGCAATTCTCCAGTCCTCTTCACCCACCCCGCCCCTCACCCAAAACAGCACTTACTTTACACTTACCTTACTGAGTATCCAAAGCCCAAACTCTCTAGATCAGTCCTCCATCTCTTGCCTCATCTCCTTTTGAAACTGGACAAACCCTGTATTCTCCTCACCAGAACACAGTACTGACCATCCTCCCACATACCATTGAGCTTTCTTCCCTCATACCTTGTTCGTGCTGTTCCTAAGGATAGAATATTTTTGACTCTTTGTTTGTCCTATTGAAATCTTATTCCTCTCTCAAGTGCCAATTCCTCTGGAAACCCTTCCTATTTTTCACAATCTTCCTCCAAGTTTCCAAAATGCTTCTGTTTGTACCTCTATTACAGCACTTCGTTTTGCCTCTTTTTATGCTGATTTGTTATCCCTCCTATACTATAATCTCTTGAGAGCAAGAATCTGCTACCACTTATTTTCAAAACTCTTATATCAATGTTTCTCAAATGCAGTCACTGACTGCCTTTCTAAGAATCACTCAGGACTCCACAGATTTTCATGTGCCTAGACCTCTGAAATCCAATTCAGGAAATCTGCATTTAAACAACCTGTCTGCTTCATTCTTGGCCTTATAAAGTTTAAAATCCACTGTACTACATTACCCAAACTTAAATACTGCTGGTTGTAGGTGTTCAACAAAGGCTCATGTGGCTCACAACATACCTGGTGGCCACAGCTGGCTTGCATTTATTCTTTTCATAGACTCTCAGAATGTCAGGGCCAAAGGACTTTATGGGTGCTATAACTGCTTCATTTTTTTCAATTAAAAGATAGGAAAAGAAGAAAGAGTAGAAAATAGTATGTTTTCAGGAAAACTCTATAAAAGACAGAGTCATAATAATCAGACCAAGTAGGATAAATAAGGAAAAGAATGTGTGACAGGGCAGATTGTGTGAAGGGACAATTGAGTCAGAACTGGTTAGAAACATGGCCCAGTAAACATTGCTTATTAGCTGCCTCAACTCCTATGCTTGGTAACATGTCTCCAATAATTAATTGGAGAGGGGGAAAACAAGGAGTAGGGCAGAAAAACAAAGTTAATATAACCAAAGAAAATAAGTTATAATTATGATTAAGAAATAAGCATCTTAAGAAGAGATATAAGGAAAAAGACAAACTTCATAACATTAAGACTGGTAACAACAAACACTTATCTGGAACTCTGATGCGCCATTATATGGGTTTCTCCTACTCCCCAAAGAACATGCAAGTAGGTACTTGAATCCCCAGATAAAGATTATAGATGAGGAAACTGAAGTTTGCATGGGCTAAATGGCCTGCCTGAGGACACAGAGCTAGTTGGTGCCAGGGCCAGAATGCAATCCCAAGTCTATCTAGCACCAGAGCCTCTGCTTTAGCCACGAACCCAAGGCTGTTGTAAACTGTCAGCCTGTGAACAATCAAAAAAAAAAAAAAACTTAAATGGGTGCAAATGAAGAAATGAGGAAGAAAGGGTGGGAAGAGTACCAAAAAAGGAAAAAAAAAATCTGAGGTAAAACGTCTAACAGATGAATAAAAAGAAAGGGGGCAGGTACCTAGCTGACTTAGTTGATGGACTGTGCAACTCTTGATCTCAGGGTTCTAAGTTCAAGCCCCATGTTGGGTATAGAGGTTTAAAAATAAAATCTTGATACAACAATAACAACAACAAGGGGACAAACAAGGAAGACAAAAGTTCAAGGTTAGTATATTTATTTTAGCATACTATTTCTACATGTGATGCTATGTGTCTGGGCACCAAATGGAAGCAACTGGGTTAGGAAGGATTTTTAAAAACTGTATTTCAGTGTTTATTCTCAGACTGCCCTCACTACCCATGGTATAATTACCACAGAGAAACTGGGATGTGACTAGGTACAACCACAAACCATGTTACATTATAAAATAAAAGTATCAACTTCCTCTAACCTCCTCAGAAATCGGACAACTCTTTAACATAAACCATAGCACTGCAACTCTATTTAAAACCAAATGTTTTCCTGCAGGAGGTTAATAGGAATGAGCTAATCCATCTACAGAGTTTCCTTTTAAAGGACCTCTTACCATATAAAACTGTAAAATCTTTAGTGATAAAGTTTTATTGTATAATGAGGAAGTTCTGAGAAAGTCAAGAGAAAAAAGCCAAAGCAGCATAAGAAACTCTGGGCTATCTGCCATATCCATTATCTGTTATTTTCATTTTTTTTCTTTATACAAATTAGTAGTGATTTACCAAACAATACAAAAGGCAAAAAAAAGGGGGCAATAATATTTCAAAGATGTTTTTCCTATTTTATCATTTCCTCCTTTTCATCACCACATATATCATAAATACTTGTATACTTTCCCATTAAAAAGAGATAAAAACAAAAATACTGAATAGTGTCATTCTTATAACACAGCTGGGTCCCGAAGGGAGTCAGGCAGCCCTGAATCTGCCCCCTCACTGCATCACCCCAAAAACCATAAATCAAAATAATAGGAAGTCTCTGGGAACATTCATCCTTTCAACCTCTACCACTAAAGGTGTAATGAGGGGCTCTGCAGCCCCTTGGAGTCAGGAACACTCCTGAGACAACACTGCTTTTTTAGACAACATATTGCCAATACAACTCCAAAAAGTTCAAAGCACTTACAAAAAGAATTTCATTTAGAGAAAGGGAAACATCCTGTCTCCAGCTGTCTAACAAGGATCTAATAGTTCCCCCATAAATGCTGATTCTGACCTGGTATACTTTCAGATGTTTGCCCTCTTATGATAAAGCACAAGGATCAAGTAGTAATTGGGCTACTGAATTAAGACTTCAAATAAAACTGAAAATATTTTCACCTTTCTGTACTTCCTTTAGTCACAAAGTGTCACTCCCATTTAATGACTTACTATAACTAGGGAGTCTTGTAGACTGCTTGGTTTCTTTTAAGAAATTATGGATCAAATAAGCCAACATTTTAAGAATTCGGCGAATACATTCCACACATATACTCCTTTTCTTTCTACTGCTCTCTAGATAAAACCAATGCCTCTGCCTTACTGAACTTGGCAACCTTCAGACCTGTAATCCATTCCAAATCTCAATCTCCATGTTGAACAGAGTTAAAACATTAAAACATCTTTTCTTCTGTGAACGAGTTTTCCAACTTGCTTAATCTCCTCCAAAACATCTGCTTTCTGATGAAACCCAGGAGCCTACAACTCTGAGTAGAACATTCACTGTGTGGTCTTAAAACAGACATATGCATGGATTCCTCTTGCAATATGCACTCCAAATTTGGATAAAACTTTCTTGGAGCTATTTGACATAATGTTCTATAAAAATTATCCAAGAGATGACACATTTTAAAGTTCCATACCTCATTTACTGAAATATGTCCAAGAATAAAATTCATACACGGGGGGGGGGGCCCACACCATCATTTTTTAACAATTTGGTTATTACATCTAGGACTGTTCTCATAAAATGACTAGCTTTTGCTGCCATCTAGAGGTAAAAACTATGTAGTGAAAATCAGACTTCTCAAGAAAATACAAAATTAACTTGCAATATCAATGGCCTAGAAACAATGGGAACCCAATAACTTTCTGGCAACTAACCATACCAATTACCATCATCCCAAGCCACACTTTCTTCAACAAAGCATACCAATATAGCTTAAAACAAACAAGCCGCACCATATTGTGTTCCATACCAATTGGTTAATCAGACAGATTTCAGTTCTGAATAATCTGTGGTGCTCATTAAAAATTCACATGCCCATACCCTACTCCTAGATAATCAGAGTCAGGAGGTTCTAAAATGGGATGCAGGCATCTGCAGTGTTTTTAAAAACCCCTACAGGTAGTTTTGATGAACACCTAGAAAACTTTTGAGGCGATGAAGCCCTGGCCCTTCACAGTGTTGAACCTCCCACGCCCAGGCAGGGCAGGGTTCTAATGAAAAGAAAACGTAAAACTTACTTCTTTTTTATTTTTAAGTAATCTCTATACCCAATAAGGCGCTTGATTTACAACCCTGAGATAGAATCACACACTCCACTGACCAAGCCAGCAAGGCACCCCAAAACTTAAAGCTTACTTCTAATGGAGGTTCAACTATGGTAGTGTTTTGAAAGTGTGGCAGGCTGACTACCTGCATCAGATGAATCACTGAGAGTTTACTGAAAATGTGGATGTGTGGGGGCACATGGGTGGCTCAGTAGGTTAAGCATCTCACTCTTGATTTTAGCTGAGGTCATGATCTCACAGTTCATCAGATGTAGCCCTGTGTGGGGCTCTGAGCTCACAGTGGGAAGCCTACTTGGGATTCTCTCTCCCTCTTTGCCCCTCTCCCTACTCATGTGCCTACATGCACATGTGCAAGAGCTCACACTCTCTCATTCTCTCAAAATAAATAATTTTTAAAAATGTGGATGTCTAGGCACATCCATAAACAAATTAATTACAATTTCTAGGGGTAAGGCCCAGGAACCTACAACTTAAGTAGGATTCCAACATACATTTTTGTATACTAAGTAGGGGAACCAATCCAAATCTTGACAAAGCTAAAGGCTATCACAGAAACCTATCTTGGAAAGACAACTATTAATGCTATGGCAACAAAATCTGTCAACTTGAATTAGTCCAGCACTCATTTCAGTTGCAGCTGCCACTGCTTGTTCATGGTTTGGATAATATGGTTGATGTTCACATTGTATTCTGATCTCTGAAGTGTCTCCTTCCTTTTTTATCTCTTAATATAACTTGTTTTTTTCTAATTGTACACTTATTATAGAACATGTAGAGAATATAGAAAATAGAAGAAAAATAAAAAGCATCTATAACTCCACTAACCAGAATTACCCACCGACAGCATTGGTATATTTTCTCCTAGTATTTTCTCTTCAAACATACAAAGTTCAAACATGTATATAGTTTTTAAACTGTTGCAGACTATGAGTCTGGAACTCTCTCTTGTCTAGCAAGAGAGCTGATGCAGAATTGAATATGAGAGAGGCTACTGTCTGGGAGGAGATAAGAGCCACAAACAGGGGTTTCGTCTCTATATTAATCGAGCTCACAAGATATTACCCATGTGGTGAATGTGAAGAAAACAAGATCTTACACATGTGAACACGGAGAAAACAATCAGACAGGATGATGTGTTTAATGAGCAAAGGGTCTGGGGGGGGCAGGTGGAGTTTGTAATAAAAGTACAATAGTATAATGGCGTCAGATGGAAAGTAATCTCCTGGAGGTGACATAACAAGTTACTTGTGATCCCATTACAGTATCTCAGTAGCTAACCTTGGGCGCTTTTGCCCCTTGGTGGCAGCTTTCCCCACTAAGGTTTTTTTTCTAAACCTATTTCCCCACATTAATCCTACTTTTAACGTTTCTGAATAAATATTTTCCCTATATCTTCAAAAGCACCATTATTTAAAGATAGCATAATTCTTTCATGAAATTATAATGTAATTAATAGTATAAACTTGTTATAAATAATGCACAAATAGCCTTGCTATTTATTATTCATCCATAATTCATCTCTGATTGTTTCCTAGAAAAGATTCCTAAAAATAAAATGAGTGAGTCACAGGATGTGATTTTAGGGATCTTGATACATGCCACCCAACTACTATCCCAGTCATTGCTGAGGCCAGCCATCTCACTAAATCCTTACTGGGCACTGAGTTTTATTATTTGGGGGGGGAAAAAAAGGTTCTGCTTATTTGAGAGGTAAAAATTCTGAGTATTTTAGCAATGGAGACGAGTACAGGATGAAAGGTAGGAATACCATTTATATAAGGAAGGGACCGATATCAGAGTATCAGCAAATCTTTGCTATGTTTAGGATTAAGTGTTTAAAAAAATGTCAATTAGATGGGGTGCCTGGGTGGCTAAGTTGCCTAAGTGTCTGACTCTTAATTTCAACTTAGGTCATGATCTCATGGTTCATGGGATCAAGCCTGGCATCAGGCTCTGTGATGACAGAGCAGAGCCTGCTTGGGATTCTCTCTCAACTCTCTGCTCCACCTCTTCTTGTGCCTTCTCTCTCATGTGCGTTCTGTCTCAGAATAAATATATGGACTTAAAAATATAAAAGTTAAAAAAAAATTAAATGTTAATAAGAACACTAAAGTGCAAAAACTCTTCTAGCAGCTAGGCATACAGAAGATTGACTAAATGTACCAAAAGAAAGCATATGAAGCATATTCCCCATATAGTTATCCTTAATTGAAGGACTCATACTTTTACTTAAGTCTGTGTAATGTTTATTTGAAAATCTAAATATGGTTGCTATAAAAGTTAGAGGGCATTTTAAGTTAGTGAATGTTTACACAAAAAGACTTTACTGTACTTTTTCAGTAGAATAAAAACATGGAAACAAATCTCCATAGAATGGCAAATAATATTAAGAAGAGTTCCCGTAAAATCAGCATTAGAAATCTATGATGAAACTGCAATGCATTTTAAAAGATTTACATATTTTTTAAGTTTTAAAAATGTTTATTTATTTTTTGAAAGAGAGAGAGAGTGTGCATGAGCAGGGGAGGGGCAGAGAGAGATGGGACAGGGAATCTGAAGCAAGCTCTGTGCTGACAGCACACAGCCTGGTATGCACACAGCCTGGTGTGCACACAGCCTGGTGTGCTGTTTGAACTCATGAACCATGAGATCATGATCTGAGCCAAAGTCGGGTGCTTAACCAACTGAGCCACCCAGGCACCCCTAAAAGATTTATATTTTTCAGCTCATAGTAAAGAAACATGATGCAACCATAGAGGGCGAAAATAGTCATCATCACCAACTGTGGATTACAACAGGAGAACTACAGTGAGCTGAGATCTTTTTACAAGTATTTTTATCCAAGAATATTTTCCCCTAATAAATGAAAATAAGAGTAAATCTATATGTAGTTATGAACTCAATCAGCCTTTACTCTTTCATACTCCACAACTTGCTCTCCCAATCCAGATCATTCAACCTGTCTGTGACTCCTCCCTCACTCCTCATATAATAACAGAGAATATTAATACAATTCTACCCCCACAATGTGTCTTCCTCCAGCCTTTGTCCTTCCTAGCCACCTCATACCACCCCCCCTCACCCCAACACTTACAGTTTGTAGAATCATATACAATTTTCCCTATCTAGGCCCAGTCTACAGTTCGATTTTGCCTGTCAAATACAACCTAATTTGATGTCACTCCATTTCTCAACAGGTCCAACTTCCTACCTCAGTGACACTGCCAAAAATATCCTCTGCTCCCATTGTCAAAAGTATTCCTTTACTCTAGAATATCCTCCCATTCCTGCTATTAAAAATCCTAAAATTCTTTAGAGACTCAAGTCAAATGCTTCTTTCTTCATGAAGCTTTTTTAGACCCCTCAGTTGAAATTAACCTTTCCCTGACAATCTCATGACCCTTTGAGATTAATTTGGGACACTACTTTTGCTTATCTTCTACTATACTACAATTGCGAAAAAGCAAGACACTACCAATTTATCACTATTATCTAGTACCATCTACTATTGAGGACCTTGCACATAGCGCAATCAACACATGCTGATGGAAGTGCTTTACTAATTTTTTTTCTTCAACTTGACAGTCTTTAATCTGATGTGTCCCCAGAATCCAGTGTTTCCTAAGAAGCCAAATCCCAGGCTGACTCTATGTCCTGAACAATGTCTGGTTCTCCACCAACTGTACCATTAACTACCTTTTGTTCTTCTGTTTAATTCAAGATCAAGGAGGTATGCAAGCAGAGAATCCCAACACGGATCCCCAAACCAAAATCTACAGGCAACACTAAGCTTTCCCCTAAAGCTCCCCCAGAGCCTATGGATAAGCCCATTCACCACACTGGCTGTGGGAAGCTACACATCATAAGGACTGTCACCTCTAACACTTTCCTCCACATGGGAGGGAAAAGGTAAGTCATACCAATGCACTGTCTGGATACATTCAGCTACAGAAATATCTGGAAAGCTACAATTACCAGAATGAAGGCCAAAGAAGAAAGGCCATCTCTCTAAGAAATGGTGAAGCAGCAAAAAGACAAATAGTGCACTCACAGGTTGCTGGACCTGGACCTGGCGAAAAGGATCCTAAAAGAGCAGCGCATCTACCATGGTTTTACCTATAATGTGTATTTGTATATACACACAAATAGGAGCAGACACAGAGCCCAAATCCTTTCAAGCCCTCATTCTACTTGTAATCCACCCCAAAGTTGGACCGTCTCTCATTAGCACGGTGTGTGACTGAATTCATTAGAATGGTTTGAAAGTTTTCCAGTGAACTCAGAAGTAACTCTTTCCTTTCACAGAACTTTATTGGATATTTTGCTAAGAAGATATGCTAGCCAGAACTCCTAATCTGCTTCAACAAAGTCAGATTATTTCCATCAAAATGGCAGCATAATTAAAATCACTTTAAGGTCTAAAACTATTATTTCTTTACAACCAGGAGGAGAAAACATAAGTGGTAATTCTTAGCTACAAAGAAGAAAGGAACAACAAAAATGAGTAACTACTGAATGCATCATTTGTGTGACAGACCTGATAATCACTGGTGTAATATACACACCTGACTACTGTCACTTAGTCTTCTGTCCCATTTTTTCTAGTAAATTGTCTAGCTATATATGCCCAGCCACCATGGAATCATTTTGCTAAGCTTATAAAGAAAACCATTTTAGATTGGTATTTCTGCTTTCTAAAGCAATCAGGACATTTGAGAGTCAAAGGTCACCAATTCTGAGATCTTTTAGGGAGATAAAAATCAATGTCCTGGGTGTTTTAAAAAAGGCAACAATTTATCATTTCATCAGACATTCTTCAATCACATCGCTTCCCCAAATCAGTGCTATAGAAAAATGCAGTCAACTCAGCAAAAGACTCAAATTCCAATCCTCATTTTTTACTCATTTGACAATGAGCTTAGCATTCACTAGTCTAGGCCTTGAGTTTCTTTTATGTAAAACAGGAGAACTGAATAATTCTTTAGGTACCTTGCAGTTCTGATAACCCATGAATATGTCCAACTACAGAGTTGAATTCCACCAGTGGAATTCTACAAGGTGAGATTCAGTCCCCGGGTAGTAGTAAGCTAAAGTAATTCTTTAAACACATTTAAAACTCTCTTACTGAATTACGAGAAAGGTATGTCTGTAATTCATTGTGGACAGAGCAACACAATAATGTTATAGGACAAGGCATTTTTTAAAATGCTTATTTATTTGAAAGAGACAGACAGAAAGACAGACAGAATATGAGCAGGGAAGGGGCAGAGAGAGGGAGACAGAGGATCTGACGTAGGCTCTGTGCTGACAGCAGAGAGCCTCATGTGGTGTTCAAACAAAGGAACTGCGAGATAATGACCTGAGCTGAAGTTAGAAGCTCAACTGACCTGAGTTACCCAGGTGCCCAGACAAATAAGGCATTTTTGACATGAGAGACAGGAATACTGCACTAAGCTGCAGTCCAGGGGAAAAAAATTCTATGAAGAGCATAATGCAGGCTCTCTGTGATTCTGCACCAAGAACTGGAAGCATGATTCTGGAAGAAATCCTGAAGGACAGTGTTTTAACCTTCTATCCTGGAATGGAGCCAGGAGAGTAGGGGCAAAGGAACTGCCATTCTCCACAATCATCCAGCCAAGCCTGCTTCAATGTGCTCATGTCACTGTACAAATACCCCTGGCCCACTCTAACTTCAAGGAGGAGCAGCTGGAAATCTGGGTACCATTGAGCTACGCAAGCCAAAGAGAGGGATGGTGTGCAGCAAGTCCCAGCAGGCAAGTGGCAGAGGGAGAATGCAGGGAAGGTCAGATGAATTAAAATCCTGAAGTAGAAAAGCCTAAATTGAAAAGCAGTGAGAGAATAGTGGAAGAAAGTGGACTACAAAAGAAGGTGATGAAGCTCTTACATAAAAATAATAAACAGTTCACAAGGAAATGTAGGGTAATAATAGGTGATGTTGTAGTGGCAAAATGTGTAGGGTGCTTACTGCCATGCTTGCATTATGCAGGTAATGTTAAGTGAACAGAGAATGAATGAATGAAGGAGACAAGGGCCAATCAGTCAAGACATAAGTGAGAAAAGTGTGCTAAGAAATGAAAATGGTATATCATGGGGTCCAGAAAAGCAATTATGCCAAGTGACATTCAATACTGATAATTATGCTAACGGAAAGAAAAAACAGATTGAAACCAAACAGATTGAAAGAAAACATAAAACAGGAAAAACAAGCACTGGATATATTCCCAGAAAAACAAAAGTAGCTGGAATGTTCCCTGGGAACATTTTTTACCTTGAAGAGGAGCACAAAATATGTTGCATGTTGGATATTTCTAAATTGTTTTCTCCTAGGTTAGGAAACACCTTAAAGTAGATTTTTATGCCAAGCTACCATAAGTTTAAAAGAAGCAAGAAAAGAAAGACAAGACATTGTACAAAGTACTAATAAAGAGCTGGAAAATAGCAATACTTCTATGGCAAGCAGTAGAAACCCATATTTAAATAACAGTTCTAATTCAATTAAGACAAAAGTCTTTACAATAACAAAGTCTACTTCGACAAAAGGATCACAAACCAAAAACCATGTTTATTTTTAAAAAAAGTTTTTTAATGTTTATTAAGTTTTGATACAGAGAGGGACAGAGTGTGAGTGGGCGTGGGGCTGAGAGAGAGGGAGACAGAATCTGAAGCAGGTTCCAGGGTCTGAGCTGTCAGCAGAGAGTTCAACGCAGGGTTCAAACTCGTGAACTGACTGAGCCACCCAGGCACCCCAAACAGTGCTTATTTTAAAGCAATACATGATACAATAAAAATGCATAAGCAGCTTAGAACTGGGAATATTATTTGGAGTTCAACAAAATGGTGTTTGATCTGTAACACAACTGAAACAGAAAGAATTTTGTCTCCTGAACATAATCTTATTTCTGCAGAAATGTGGACCCTCTGAAAAGCAATAAAAATAAAAGAAGCTATTCTAATATAAATTTTGTTATATTTTCAAAAGAAATTACATAAAAATCCACATGAATAAAAACATATCCAATTTGTAACAAGAATTTTAATAACGTGAAACTTTTGTGCTGGAGTCCTTCCTCAGCCCTTCATTTACTTAGCTTCAGTGATTTCTGAACTAATCTACTTTTATCTATTTGGAATATAAATTTTAATAGGAATGCAACTAATCTATGACTGACAATGATGGACTACATAATGGAATAACTGACTTAAAATGCAATTCTTTCTGGGATATGTTACAAATTCCCATTTGAAGGAACATGTTACATACAACTCAGGTTCTGACACTGAATCTGGGACAGGGGTATGTGAACTGCACCCCACAGGTCAAATTTGGCCCAATGTCTGTTTTTGTATGTCCTGCAATCTAAAAATAGTTTTACATTTTTTTGGGGCACCTGGGTGGCTTAGTCGGTTGAGCGTCCAACTTTCGCTCAGGTCATGATCTCACGGTTCGTGGGTTCGAGCCCCGCGTTGGGCTCTGTGCTGACTGCCAGCTCAGAGCCTGGAGCCTGTTTCAGTCTGTGGCTCCCTCTCTCTCTCTGACCCTCTCCTGCTCACGTTGTCTCTCTCTCTCTCTCCTATAAATAAATAAAAACATTTAAAAAAAATTTAAAAATAGTTTTACATTTTTAAACAGTAAAAAAAAAATCAGAGGATGAATATTTTACAAGATGTGAAAATTACATGAAATTCAAATTTCATTGTCCATAGATAAAGTTTTCCTGGAACACAGTCACACTCATTTATTTACATATTTACTATGTATGATTGCTTTTATGCTACAATGGCAGAGTTGAGTAGTTGTGACAGTGACTAGACAGCAAAGCCTAAAATATTTACTATCTGGCCTTTTACAAAGAGGGTTTCTGACCTCCCGTCTAGTGTGATTTAGACTAGCAAGAAATGCAACAACAAGGGCTTAAAGAACTCAATCAACTAATTTTTTAAAAATATACTAGTAATTTAAAAATTCAATTAAGAATTCTGTGAAAGCTGATGAAAATAGGGAAACTATATTTCAAGCTGTCTGTGATTCATTTAGTAAAATGTATAATTCTATGAATGCATTAAAGTGTTTAACTAAAGAACATCAGATAAAAGCAGGTAAAAGGACTTGTGCCACAAAATACTTAATGGTGTTGTTGTTGAATTTGAGAGGGGAAATGGAAGTTGTTCTAGGCCTTCCAAATTCCTGGTATTTTTCAAAAGATTCAGAGACATTTTGCAAAATTATAGAACTACTATGCATGCAGTTGGAGAAAGATGTATAAATTTGTACTTTTAAATGCTCACAATTGTTGTCAAGAACCACTTGTTTAATCACTTGTTAAGAATCATGGAAACTGTATACAGTAAAGTAAAACTAGCCCATGAAGGTTCTCTGTGGGTCCATTTGTTATATAATCTTTAAGTACAGAATACTGACTGTTAATGTAGCACATGCTCTCTTCTCTTTCCTTCCTCTCACCTTTTAAAATGTATCCTGTCCCTGTTTTTTGCCTGTGAACATCTTTCTTAAAATAGTAAAAATTGCATTTTGGTTGAACCATATCGGTTTATAAATTCCATAATGTAAGCAGATATTTTATTCTCTACTTCCACCACAGTGTCTAAAATAGGGCCACGCATGAGAGCTCAATAAATAATTTTGACATCAATTCTCTGTTGTGTGTTATCAAAATGTATTGCAAATATTCCAAGTCTAAATTCTACATGTGCATGGCTGCTTATAGAAAAAACTAATTCTGTAAAGGCCTAACTTCAGTGTGAGAAGAGGAAAAAAAATCCAACACTTGAATTATTCAGGTTTAAAAGATCCAAAGTATTCCCCTACTTCTTCATCTCTAGGAGGAATTCAGCATAGATAAAGCAAAATTTAAAGGCAATGCTATAAAATGATAATACAACAACAAAAATTACAATGCTCATTTCAGCATTCTCAAAGAAAATGAACAATCATATTGATTCTAGGTGACAAAAGCTGTCACCACTAGGAATTATCAGGTTTTTAAAAATTTTTTTTTAATCTTTTTATTTATTTCTGAGAGAGAAGGAGAGACAGCATGAGCTGGGGAGGGTCAGAGACACAGGGAGACACAGAATCCGAAACAGGCTCCAGGCTCTGAGCTAGCTGTCAGCACAGAGCTCGACGCAGGGCTCGAACCCACGAACCGTGAGATTATGACCTGAGCCGAAGTCGGACGCTTAACCAACTGAGCCACCCAGGTACCCCAGTTTATTATTTCTTAAGTTTATTTATGTATTTTGGCAGACACACAGAGAGCATGAGAGGGGGTATGGCAGAGAGAAAGGGAGAATCTCAAGCAGTCTCCGCACTGTCAGTGACAGAACTTAACAGGGGGGCTCAAACTCACAAAACCAGAGCCAAAATCAAGGGTCAAACACTTAACCAACTGAGCCACCCAGGCGCCCTGGAATTATCATCTTATTATAAAGCAAAAATCTGTTTTCCCCTTTCAAAACAAAATTTATAAAACTAAATACAAATATGATTAGAGTAAAAGGTTGGTAGACACAGTTATACACAAGGATTTCTAATCTATTTTTAGAAAGAGAGAACCAACATCTATCAAATCCATCAAAAGCCTGGGCAAGATTTCAAGAATTCTTCCAGTGGGCTAAATTTCTTTGGATGTGGAACTCCTATGCTGAGGTATTCAAGATGTGGCTATGAAATGAGTGCTGCACTAGGCATCAGATACTACTGGTACCAGGACACAGATACTACTCAGATTCCCAGTGGTGAATCACACCAGAATGTAATAATTTAACAAGAAAATGTAATATACTAACAAATGTAATAATTTAACAAGGAAAATAATAGTCGGTGGTAAGTGCTCTGCTGAGAATTACCATAACATGATAATGTAATAGAGCAACTAGATGGCTACACTTTAGACTGACTGCCAGGAAATGTTCTCTTTTGGTGATATCTGAACTGAGGTCTTAATGTTCTAAGAAAAGGCCAGCCATCAGAAATACAGGAGCCCAGGAAGAAAAAAAAAATAGTTACTGCAAAGAGCCAAGACAGAATGAACTTGGCCTCCTGAGGTACAAAATAAAGGCTGGTGTGGGTGGAAGATCATAAACTAGGGGGGAATAAGTAGTAGAATATCTGGCAGATACCAGTCTTGGAAAGTAGCCTGGGTTGTATTATGAGGGTCAGAAGGAAGCCACTGGAGGGTGAAAGCAGGAATGAGATCTGATCACTGTGGCTGCTAATTGAAGAACAGTCCATAGAAAGACAAGACAGAAGCTGGGAGTCCTGTTAGTTTACTGCAGTGGTTAAGAAAAATGAGGATGATAACATTCTTTCTGATAGAATTAAGAGAAAAATGGAAAAAAAGGATATATAATGTCTTACAGCCAAGGACAAGACTTGATAGATTGGACAAGAGGGGTGAAAGAAAAAACTTTACGAGTAAATCGGGATATTCCTAGGCCTTTGTGAAACTGGGTAACTGGTGAATTAATTTACTGAGATAGAGAAGTCTGAAGAAAAAGCAACTAACTCAGTAGTTGGCTCTCATTTTCATTTGACAGTGCTATTAAATAAGCAAAGACTTGGGGCACCTGGGTGGCTCAGTCGGTTAAGCGTCTGACTTCGGCTCAGGTCAGGATCTTGCAGTTTGTGGGTTCGAGCCCCACATGGAGCTCTGTGCTGACAGCTCAGAGCCTGGAGCCTGCTTCAGATTCTGTGTCTCCCTCTCTCTCTGCCCCTCCCCCGCTCATGCTCTGTCTCTCTCTGTCCCAAAAATAAATAAACATTTAAAAAGAAAATTTATAAAAATAATAAATAAGCAAAGACTTGAAGAAGACAGCCAGGTGTGTGAGTCTTGAGCTCTAGGATCAAGTCAGACTTCTGGCAAAGACCGTTCTCTAAGCCCAATGATACAACCTACTTATTTGGATCTCTGAGTAGTCGTTCTTTAAAAGGATAAACTTTGTTAACAGAGTAGGAGTTAATAGACACAATTTGATAACAACGATGTATATAAACAAAAGGCTTTGTAAACTATGAGCCTCTTTTCATTGATAAAGGATTGCTATTTTAGAGATGAGATTCTTATCACTGATAATTAGAATTATCTATGAGAAATTTAAGTGCAGGGACTGGTTTCAGATTGCCTGCCTATGAATCACAGCCTTCCAACTTACCAACTAAAGAGCACTGGAGAAACCACTTAACCATCTAGTGCCTCAATTTCCTCTCATATAAAATGGGGATAATATTAACTATATCATGGTATACTTGTGAAGCTTAAATGAGCTAGTACACATAAAGCAATCAACACAGTATCCAACACATAATAACCACTCAACAAATGTAAGTTAGTATTATTATCTACAGTCTTCCTATATTGTATATAGAAGTATGTTCACACTTGAGTTTTCTAGTTAGATGTTTGGTAAGGAGTGGCATCAAAGATTCAGAATGAGCTAGGGAAACGTATGAAAAGCACTCCTCAAAAAAACAGGGGCTGAGAATTTGGCAAATTGCTAAAATATCCTCTTTAAAAGTAGCTATACATGTGCCAGTCATTCCTAAATCTCTAACTCTGGCCTGACCCAACCCTGGAGCTCCAAACTCATATACCCAGGTGCCTGCTGGACATTTGACTTGGTAATTTTATAGGCATGTTTTTGAGATAAAAAGGGAAAATGATCAATGTTCCCTTCAGTAAGTAAAAAATCACATGACCAATCCCAACTGCAGAAATTCTTGACTCTGCTCCATGAGTCCCAGATCCATGCTGGGAATGACATTGTTAGTTTTCAGCTTCATACTAAGAAAGTACACATTTTGGTCAACTACATGAAACCTCAGGTTTTGTATCTGTTCACTTTAGCATTAATGTTTGGCAATTATGATTCTAATACATGTACTGTTTACTATAAATCATTCAAATAATTCCTTAAGATAGGTAGGAATAAGGAAGTAAGTACAATGAAATAAAATGGAATGCCCGATGCTATTAGATGACTCCTAGGCTCTGTTGCCTGAAGCAGACTGGCTGCACATTCTACAGCAGAGGCAAGCCTCAGTTGTATTATTCTGGGCCATGACTCCAACCACCAACAATAATGTTAGAAGGGTTATATCCCAGGTGACTAGGACAGTCCCAGCAAAATTCTAATAGCAGGGCCTGTCGTTTTCAAAAGTGTTTAATTGAGAAATTATATGCCTATCTATATACATGATCACCAAGAACTCTGTAGCATCCAGCATGCACGTGTGCACTTATATAGCTAATATCTTCCAAACATCAGGTGCCAGGCCCCATGCTGGTCACCTGTGCAATGTAGGATTCTAGCACGAAAATGTAAGTCCTTAATAGGCTTTAAGACGTAGCAAAAAGGGTGATAAAAAGATGGAGAGCTTCAGAGTCTCTCAGTTACTTACCATATCTAAAAAGACAGGAGACCAGTAAAAACAGTACATTTTCTTAGACAGTAAGTAGATAACTGGATACGTTAGACAAATGCCATACGTAGTATGTGTCAGTGTTTGGGAATCCGTATATTTGTAGAGTTGGCTCTTAGTAAACATGCATAAAAATTCATGTCCATGTTGAGCCTTTGTTCTAGACATAGATTACTGAATGAAGGACTAAATGCTTCTTGCTCCCATAAGGGTGATTGGAAAACAGATGATAAGGAAATAGGTTTACTTTTTATAAGCAAGTAGCATAGCACACAAAGGAATAAAGGCATCATTGTAACTATCTTTCCTTTCTCTGACTTAAGGTGCTATTTCTCCTTTGACCTTCAAAACAAAATACAGTTCACACATTTTAGGCTGACCCCATTAACATAGGTAGAATCAGGAAATCTGGATTGGTTCAGTTGTGATTCTTCTGACTTAGAAATACGATACAGATTACTTAAGCAAATCACCAATAAAAAATCAAGCAGATCTCAAGGAAACTTATATGCTCACTATGCTTAAAAGCAGTTAACAAAGCAAATGTCCCTGATACATAAAATCAATGATTTTCAAACCTTAATCTTACAACTAGAAGGAATCTAAGGTGTAGGGTGACTCTACCATATTACCTTGACAGGAATCCTGGTAACACAGATAACAGAGGCTGTAGCACTTTAAAATTCTAACTAGATCCAATGTTTAGAATTGTTGGTTAATTAAAACGCTTAAAAACATGATCTCCAAGGAACCCTCATTTTACATATCATGATACTGAGGCCCAGGAAAGCCACACAGTAATACTGGATAAAGTGTGACTTTGAAACTCAGGCACACCTGCATAACTTCTTCCCAGACCTCCTTGCTGTATGTTTCCAAGAACATCGCTGAACTTTTCTTAGATTCTCATCTATAAAATTGAAAGCAACACTTAAGTTTTAAGCATATTATGAAGATTAAATGAATTTGTATTTATGAAAATATCTGGCACATAATAGATACTCAATACACATTATTTTCTTTCCTTCTAAAGGTTGACTAACTTGAGACATACAGCTGGCAAGAGGCAAGGACCAAGAAATATGGTCTCCTTCACCACTCAAAAGGAATTCATTTATTTCTTAAATGATTTCTATACTTAAATCACACCATAAAATACGGCTCTAAACACCTCAGCTGAGGTAAGGGGAAGGGTTATTAAAGTAAATGTAGTATTCTACAGCCAGCAAAGAAGACTATTTGTACATTCAAGCACAGAAAGAGATTTCCTAGAAACAAGCTGCAAAAGTGTCAGCAAGTTTAATGGAGGAAGTATTACCCCAGCTGCCTTTTTAAGAATGGCATCTGCTCAGTTTGTACCTGAAGGATGCCTTTCTGGAAACAATGCTAGAACTCTGCATTTTTTAATGGATATTTCACAACACATGTTTCAAAATAAATGTTTGTGGCATATATGTATCAAGTGTCAATCATGTGCAGTGCCCAGTGGACATGAATCTGATTTTGGTTTTGCCCTAAAACAAATTTTATAATCTGGTAGAGAAGAGAGGCAGACTTTGAAAAATGATTAAAAGGGGCGCCTGGGTGGCTTAATCGGTTAAGCGTCCGACTTTCGCTTAGGTCATGATCTCACGGTTCGTGGGTTCGGGCCCCGAGTCGGGCTCTGTGCTGACTGCCAGCACAGAGCCTGGAGCCTGTTTCAGTCTGTGACTCCCTCTCTCTCTGACCCTCCCCTGCTCATGCTTGCGCTCTCTCTCTCTCCTAGAAATAAATAAAAATATTAAAAAAAAGAAAAATGATTAAAAAACATAACCGTATATTAATCCTTATGGAACCTGAAGAGTTCAAAGTCAATAACCTGAACATCTTTAGGTCTCACGTTCCTCTTCTACTAAATGGATTAGTTCACAGGATGATCTCTATCTAAACCCCCTTCAGGGTCTAACAGTCCAAATAACATGATGATGATGACAGCAAGAAAAATCACAGCTTATATTTACGTCGCACATATCAGACGCCAAGTACTGCGCTAAAGTGCATCATTTGTATTATCTTTACTTAATCTTCATAACAATCTTTGCAATTAGCATTATTATCCTTAATTTACAGACGAGGAAACGGAGCCACAACAGTTGTAAGAAAGCTAGAGTCGCGATCTGAACAGAAGCAGTCTGAATCTAATCCAGAAGTTACCAACTTAACCACTACGCCCAAACTCCCTGTATTCACGAAAAATCTCTTATGTGTTAAGAAATACATAAAAGGAAGAGCTTGGGGAAAGGGTCCTTCCTGACTGGCAGAACTGAGTTAATGTCACACGGTTTCACGTTGTAAGAAAACTCTCGCACCACTTCCTCTGCGGTGCTCGTGCACTCCCACAGCTAGGCACTTCAGAGGCGGATAGGGGCAGAGGCTTAACTAGGGATTTGGGATGGGGCGGAGCGAGGTCCGAGGAGGCCCCGCAGCAGCATGGGCAGAGTAGGTACCTGGACTGCTGGCTGCTCCGGAAGGCTGGTTCTCCCACCACTCGTCTCCAAGATCGTCTGCCATCTTCAGGCGGGAATAGGTCCGGGCGGACCACCAAGAAAAAGCGGACAGCGGCAGTTCTTCTAGCGGCTTCCAAGCCGAGAGGCTAGCGTTAGCAGCATGCGCCGAGTCTCTCTCCAGACACCGTAGCCTCCGCCCCGCGGCGATGACGTCACACCTCCGCCCCGCCTCCCCAGCCATTAGGCCTCTCTTGTCGCAGTTTCGACACAAGTACTGATGGGCAATATCTGTCTGGTAACTCAAAATAAATCTTCAGAAAAGCATAAAATCAAGAAAGCACATAACTCAAAAATGATATTACCTTTTTAAATAACTTTTAAAAGAAACTTTCTTGGTTTTTTCCTTTTCTTCCCCCCCACCCCGAAAAAGCTACTGACGAAAGTGTGAAACAGGATGCTAAGACAATTTTTCCCTGTTGCGTTTCAAAGAACTTGTGCCGCGGGAAAAAACCGGAGCACGTGGGTATGTTTTCGTTCGTGTGTCTGTGTTTGGGCATCTGTGTGTGTATAGTGTGCTCTTAGGAAACGTGCACGAGGATTCATGACCATGAATTGTTGGGCCTTTGCTGTAGATTGTTGTACTGTTCTTTTTGTACGATGAGTTAAGAAAATGTTGACTGGCCCGAAAGGGCTCATCCACGAAAAGACGCAAGTGGTCCGGAGAGTTAAGAGTCATCGTCTCCTTTACGCCCTCTTCTATTATGTTTGTTACCGCGTTTTGTGAAACGAGAGAAGAGAGTCCGTTACTGATTAACTACTGGTAAGAGACTTAAAACCTCTTAACTCACCCCCGATGTGAAGTGGCAGAGATGGGCAAGGAATAGCTGCTGGGCGCTGAGTGCTGAGGCCTGCTGTAAAGTTAAGTGTGGACGATATTTTTTCAGAATGGTCTGCGTACACAAATAAAAATCACTCGAAAATGTGTGAAATACACGCACTGGGCATGGACTAGTGTTTTAAAGATGAGTAGGATATGAGCCCCCCTTCCAGATGTCACCAGCTAAAGTAAAGGAGATAGAATTTGTAAGAATAAAGATCTAAAGTAATGATTGGATAGACTCTCGGAAATGACATTGCCGAAGAATCTTACCTGAAAAATTACCCCAAATCCACCTAGTGTCTTATAAATGTGTTACTGATTAGACTTTATCAGTATGCCTTAAGTGTGCCTTACATGCCCTGAAAGGGAAGATATTAGTTACAAATGTGGGGAATGTAAAACAATCTCTAATCTTCAAAAGTAATGTGCCTTTCATGAGAAAACGTAGATGGCAGAAGATTTCAATGATTGATGGGTTTTTTGAAAAGGGAAGTTAGATAAATACTAGTATGGAAGAGGAAGTGTTTTGACCAGTAAACATATGAAATCATGCTGAGAAATAAAAAAGAGACCACAATGGAATACTGTTTTTCTTGCAGAAATTGACAAAATTAAAAAGTCAGACACTGGGATGCCTGGGTGGCTCAGTGGGTAAAGCATCTGACTTCAGCTCATGTCATTCATGGGTTCAAGCTCTGCCTCTGGCTCTGGGCTGTCAGCCAGAGCCTGGAGTCTGCTTCTGAATCTTTATCTCCCTGTCTCTGCCTCTCCCCCATTCATGCTCTGCCTCTCTCACTCTCAAAAATAAATAAACAAAATTTGTTTTTTAATCAGACATTACCAGATTCTAGCAAGTACATGCCTCAGTGGGAATTCTTAGACCTTACTGGTATGAGTGTAAATTGGTAATAAACACTTGGAAAAGCAATTAGGCCCAATCCTGTAAAGGTAAACCTACACACCTCATGTTCTAGCAGTTTCCACTCCTAAATATATACACTTGAGAAACTCTTGAACTCTATAGAATATTCACAGCAGCACTGTTAGTAATAGCAAAATAGTGGAAACAACCCAAATGTGTTTCTATAGGAAAATAGGTAACTACATTATAGCGTCATCATTCAATTAAGCATAGGAAATGAATTAACACACATAACTTTATGGATATATTTTGGAAACATAATGCTGAGTTAAATGCCAACTTTCAGATGCCATTTTATAAAGTTCAAGTACAGGAAAAACCAAAAACTGTTGAGACCAAAAAATACATACAGGATTTCAAGGAACAAGAGTGGTAAACACAAAATTTAGGATGTGGTGTGGCCAGGAGATAGGATTAAGAAGAACAAAAGTAATTTATTGGCACAGGTAAAAGATAAGGGAAAAATCCACTTATACAAAATAGACATATTCAGTAGAGTTAAATTAGGTACTATTTAAGAACTCACTAAGAATTCCAGTTCACAACCCCAAATTTCAAATAACACAGCTTCTAGACAGTTCTGCTCCCTTCCCATGTGAGTTCACTTTCCCACTGTCCTTGATCATTTCCCAGGATCAGTCTTCATCTAGTGCCCTGGATCCCAACCCCTTTCACGTTGTAACCTCTTCCATTTCAGTAAGTGGCAGCACCGTCCTCTTGGTTGCTTTGTCATCTGATTCATTGGTAAATTTGGTGGGATCTATCTCCAAAATATATCCCAAATCTAACCGTTTAACCAGCCTCATCACTTCCACCACTCAACCTTGGTCTGAGCCACTGTGACAGTCTTCTAACCAATCCCCCTGCTTTTCCTCTTTCCTCAGTCTTGCTTCCACACACAAGCAGTCAGAATCATTATCTCATTCCTCTTAAATGCTTTAGTTACCTCTTATCACACACCCAATCCCCTTTCACCTCTTTGGGGATTAGAATTTCATCTCTCCTATTCACCACTGTGGCCATAGGACCACAACAGTACCTGGCACAAATAGATACTCAAAATCTACAGACTGCCTGACTGAATTTGAACTTCATTTACTCTGATTGTTTTATTTACCAAACAACCTGATAAGTTTGTTTCCCAAGTTAGCTTTCTGGGCCAATTGCTTCAGGTTGAGAGTAGGCTCATCTTTTCACTCCAGTGTTGAACAAATATAGCCATTTTCTTTTTTCTTCTTCTTTTTAAAAATATTGTCATTTTCTATGGGTGCCATGATGTATAAAGGCTGGAAAGACTGAGTTAGAAGGGAAAAAAAAAGTTTAAAGACTGGTTTGTTAAGGCTCACCGTACAATGAAAGGAGCTTACTTGAAGCCTGGCATTCTTTGTCCTTGAACTCAGTTTATGCATGTACTTTTAGAGAGTCCATGAATCCCTCATAATGTATTTAAACTTTTGCATCATATGGACAATAATAGTAACAGCAACAACAGCATGTTTCAGGTTCTTTTCTAAGCAGTTTATATCTTAATCTTCTAATCATTGTAACTCTGTGAGATACTACGCTGGATTGGATATTTTCCATTTACTATTCTCTACCTTTCTGTCTCCTATAAGGCTGATGTAAATCTCCCCTAAGCTCTGATTTCAAATTTGGGTTCAGCAAGTTGGAGGCATCAGTAAGAAATCAAAGGATGAGAGAAAAATGACACGCTATGTTGTCTTCCTCTCAAGGCAGGGACTAGGGTGCCACAAGCAGAGGCCTAATATGCAAAATTAAAAGAGGCACTCACTCTCAGGCTGGCACATACATAAGTGTGAGAGCAGGTGCCTCCTAAACATTCTTCTGGAGGTACCTGCTTGCTTCACACTCATCCTGGCCCTCATCCTTCCACTGGAAGCCCAAGATTCCCTCAGACTTAAGGGTAGTAACAGCTCCCCACTCTTACTAGTTCTTGGGTTCCATACATCTGTTGTTTTCCTAAATCTACCTCATCTTCACGAATACTTTTACTAAAATTTTTTTTTGTTTTTGTTTTTTGTTTTGTTTTTGAGAGACAGAGAGAGACAGCATAAGCAGAGGAGGGTCAGAGAGAGGGAGACAGAGAATCCAAAGACAGGCTCCAGGCTCTGAGCTAGCTGTCAGCACAGATCCCGATGCGGGGCTCAAACCCACAAACTGTGAGATCACAATCTGAGCTGAAGTCGGACACTTAACCAACTGAGCCACCCAGGCTCCCCTAAAGTTTGTTTAATTGTACAACTTAAAGGGTTCATTTTTTTTTTTCCTACCTGGACCCTAACTGGTAGATTTACTACTTTAGTTTAGTGTCCCCTAAAATCAGGCATGGTGCAGGTAGTTTGTTTGGGATGTGATCTGGTGAGGGGGAGGAGACAGGAATAAAGGCAGGGAGAATGAGATAAAGGAAGGAAGGATGAATATTAAACTGGTTATATCTCTGACTTTTTATCCTCTTGGGGGCCCTCTGAGAAACAATGTAGACTCTGCCTTGGAATTACCTTCAGGAAGGTGAAGCCTAGGGCATTTATCCACTGACTGCCATCCACCATTGGTTGAGGGTTGTCGCCAGGAATTTGAATTTTCAGATACTTCACAGGCTATGCTGCCACAGAAGAGTAGAGTTATGTAACTCATCATGCTTGGGGTCGAATGTTAGCAACTGCCCAGAACTTTCTCCCCTGGCTGGGCTGATTTCAAAGTGGGCTGAGGGGTACAAAAAGCATCTGCTCCGTGTTTGTATTGTTATTCTCTCTATTTTATAGATGGTGAGACTAAGGCACAGGGAATTAAGTAACTTGCTCCAGTCACTCATCCAGTAGGTGGTTTCCCATCTGCCTATTGCTTTCATAACAAAAATGACCCGCATCCACTGGACTAGGGAAAAAAACAGTATAGAAAAAGGAAGAACTGAATTGAGGATCATCACCATCAATTTGTGACTATGGTTAGGAAATACAATTGTGAGGAAAAGAGAACCAAGAAATCATTTCAAGTCCTAAAAAATGAAAATATGATATCATCTTTGATGAAACTAGCAAAACAGAAATGAAGGAACAGTTTAAGGGTCAAATGATAAGTTTGCTCTTAGAGAAGGTGGAAACAGACAACAAACAAATCAATAGATAATTTCAAATGATGAAAGTACTGTAAAGGAAATAAGCACTGTGACCTGGGTGTAAGGGTTAGTGGAGGGGTATGGCAAGAGTGGAGGATGGAAAGGGAGGCAGGGGCCAGACCTGAAAGGGCTTCTTAGCCATGGTAAGGGTTTCACTAAGGAGGCCATGGGGGATTTTTAGCCTGGGAGATCTGCTTGAATTTTCAAAGCTGGCTAGTGTGCCAGTAGAAGCAGTAGAAGCAAGACCAGGTTGCAGACTGGCAGTCACCCAAGTAAGATAGCAATTGCTTGGAACATAATGGTAGAAATAGAATGGAAGAGAAGTGGGACTGGATGAGATCCTGTAGACAATGTGAAGAGGATGCAGTGTTCCTCGGTGCAGTATACTGACTATATCCCACCTCCCACTCCGCCCCCCCATTCATGTTGAAATCCTAATACTGCCATGGCGGTATTTAGAGATGGACCCTGTAGGAGGTAGTTAGTGATGAGGGTGGAGCTTCATGAGTGTTTTTAGTGCCCTTATAAGAGGCCAGTGAGCTAGCTAGTTCCTTTCTAGAATGTGTGGACAGCAAGAAGATGACCCTTTCTAAATTAGAAAGAGGGCCCTCACCAAGAACTTGAACTTCCAGCCTCCTGAACTGTGAGAAAGCTTGTTTGTTGTTTAAGCTAGCCAGTCAATGGTAATGCGTATGGCCTGAAATGACTAAGACACTGAGCCTCCACTATTCCAACATCAGGTAGAGGAGGAGAGACCAAAGAGCCCAGAGGAGAATGGCTAGAGAGGGAAGAGCAGAATCAGGCAAATGTGATGTTATGGAAGCAAGGAAGAAGAGTGGTCCCCAAACAAACGTGTGCTGCTAAAAGTCAAGGAAGAGAAGGTATAATTATAGAAATCAGGTCCTTACAGAGAGGAACAGTTGGAGACTCAGAGCCAACGGAGAGATGCAATCTGATGGGAGTGGGGCCACTTGATTGCAACCAGATTTGATGGCATTCCTGTCTGTTTGTTTTTTTTTTTTTAAGTTTAGTTATTTATTTTGAGAGAGAACATGCAAGAGCACGAGTGCGGGAGGGGCAAGGAGAAAGGGAGAGAGAATCTTAAGCAGGCTCCGCACTGCCAGGTCAGAGCCTGACTCGGACCTTGAACTCACAGACCATGAAATCACGAGCTGGGCAGATATCAACAGTCAGACATTTAACCAGCTGAGCCACCCAGGCACGCCAATGACATTCCTATCTTGTAGCTTCTATTTTCTCAATGAATTCTGAGATCTAATAATGATCTGGTACAGTGGTTCCTAATTCTGGCTATGTGGTAGAATTTCCTGGAAAGACTTATTAAAAATTCAAACTCCTAGGTACTATCTTCCAGAGGTTCTGATTGAGTAAGTCCTAAATGGGACCTGAGAATTCAGTTTAAGAATGCTTTGGAGATCTGATGCACTGTCACTTTGGGGAATGACAAGTCTCTGGCATTAAGTGACATTTTAATCCCAAAAATGATAGAGGAGAAATGAACTAGGTGGGTTGCCATGGTATCTTTCTGCTAGTGTGTTTTTCTTATCAAGTGACCCTTTCTTTATAGTGATTTTGTCCATAATAAATAACCACTGAAACACCCATCTCCTCCCCACCACATAACATCTTTGACATCTGTGTGAAACCAAGAGTTCCCTTGGAATTTATTCTTTACCATGAGTGCATTTGGATTTGATTTATGTAGTGGTGTTAGGGTTGAATCCAATTTCACCTTTTCTTCAGGATAAGCAGTAGTCCTAGCACCATTCATTTAAACAGTCTTTCCTTTCTTCCATAACCTGCAGTATAGCTCTGTCATAGACCCAAGTGACCATGTGTTTGTGGGACAGTTTTAGGACCTCATGTTCTGCTCTACTGGTCATTGTCTATCTCTTTTCAGATGTCACAGTGTCTTCATTAGCCTTTTCATATTTTCCATACTGTTATCTCTTTGTTTTTGCCTTCAGGGTAGAACTGCCAGTTCACTAACCTTCTCATCAGTTGTAACAATATGCAGGGCTAACCCCAGTAGATTTAGAATAGATTGTATATATTCTGGGAAAAACACTCTCGTATTTCTCCTTTACTCTTACACTAATACCACACTCACCATGCTTCTGATACAAGATGTGTATGTTTTCCACATATCAACCAATTCTCTGACACCACACCAGTGGGGTGTCCTATAATCACTTCTGTTCTGACACTAACCAGAGTTAGCACAGACCCCAGAGATTAAGAGCTTAGTCCTGTAAGACGGCCCACAATCCACCTCAGATGCCAGTTGTATTGTCAGGTTGTCACCTGTGCTTCTGACATACTGGCTATAATCAGAGGTTCCCATGACCTCCTTGTTGGGTTTGATCATTTGCTAGAACAGCTCACAGAACTAAGAAATACTTATGTTTATCAGTTTATTATATAAAGGATACAGATGAACAGGAAGATGAAGATATGCATAAGGTCTAGAATGGTCCCAACCATGGGAGTTGGGATGCGCCAACCTCTACATGTGTGAATGTGTTCGCCAACCTGGAAGCTCTCTGAATGCCATACTTGTAGGATATTTATGGAGGCTTTATCACGTAGGCATGACTCATTAACTTAATTTCCAGCTCCTTTCCTCTTCCTGGAAGAGTGGGGAGTGGGGCTGAAAGTTACAATCTTCGAATTATGACTTGACCTTTCTGGTAAACAGCCACACTCCAGGAGCCCATCAAGTGACACTTTATCAGAAAAAAATACTCTCCTATCATGCAGGAAATTTTAAGGAATTTAGAAGTTCCTTGTGTCAGGAACCAGGGTTAAAAACAAATTTTAGAAAGAAAAGGTGCTCTTTGTGCCCCTATCACTTAGGAAATTCCTAGGGTTTTAGGAGCTCAGTACCAGGAACTGGGGGCAGAGACATTGCTATTTTATTCAAACTGTGTTCTTTTTCATTATTCAGTATTATTTTGAAGCAAAACTGTGAATGCCCTACTCTAGTTTCCCTTGGCCCATGTCTAAGTTCCCTTGCAGTTGTGGTGGACCATTTCCATCATGCTGACAGGTTCCTTCCCTGAGCACCCCTACTGTCTTCTTCTTTGGCACCGTGGGAGCTTACTGAGCCAAAATTTAAAGAAGTTAATGCTCCCAAGGGCAACCAATGGGGAATAGGCATTAGTAGATAATTCCTCCAGGTTCTCTGTCCTTTGGTGAAACAATTCTGAGATGCACTTTACACAGCTTCTTAAAGTGTCCCCAGATCGACACTTTGTTGCTTTTTCTATATTTCCTGTCTCTTTTCCCCACTCCCTTACTTGTGCTTCCTGAGATCACTTCCTCAAAAATCTACTTGCACCAAAGTCTGTCTTAGAGTCTGCTTTGGAAACAACCTAAAACTAAGATAGTTAGAATTAGAAATAGCCTAGAAAGCAGACCCTCAAGACAAAATTTGGGAGCCTGTTTACTACACTGATTAGATGGCAACAAAGATATGATTGGTAATGGTGAAAAAGAGTGTTACAAACCTCTGGTGTACTATAACAGCACAATTACTAAGACACAGTCACTTTACCTGTGGTAGATTAGGAAGTACAGGTTGAAGGGGAAACTTTTGTTGTGTGAAATAGCTTCAGCACTTAAACGATATGAGGCAATTGTAGTTATAAAGATTGTGGAGTTGGCTGGTTGTATTAACTGCTCTAAAAGCTTTGGGGAAAGAGAATGATAGATTCTTATAAATTCTGAACATGCTAAGAAAGCCAGATATTATTCTTTGTAATAAGAGGCCATACTGTATTGGCCATTCAGCCCAGAATTTGATTCAAAGGGTGGCAGAATTATAAAGAGATTGAATGCACAGGGTGACATGTTTCCTTGCTGATATCAAGTCCCAAAAAGGAAGGAGAGAGACTCTGAGACAGGAACATTTGGGCAGATGTGCTTGAGGTCTCTGAGCCTCCAGATTTCTGAGCCTTCTGGGAATTCAGAGAAGGGTCTTTTCCCCTGGCTGAAGAAAGTGGCCTTCTAATACCTAGAGACCATTCAAGGCCTATCTTAGTTGCCTCACAAGATGATGTTAGAGCCCTGACCTCCCCTCATTGCTTCTTCATCAATAACTACAATTAGATTTTAACACAGACAGTAAAAACTATAGTCTCTACTGTATATGAAAATTATTTATTCAGAAGAAAAACCACAGATTAATATATGTATCAGTTGAAACCAAGAATTTCTTAAGGTAATGGATCTTGAGAGTATTGGACTAGCAGTGTGTAAAGCTGGGCAGGAGAGACGTTATTGATATAGGGACACTCTGCAGTGGCTAATGATTTAATATGTTTCAGTAAGTCCTAACACCCTTTAAGAATGGCAGCTTGAAGCTTGGACACACTGGTAATCTACAGTAAAGGAGATGTCAGAATTGCTTTGGTAGGTATTAAGGAGAAGGTCAGGAGGCTCAGAGTAGTGGGCTTCTTAGAATGGTTTTACTTTGTATGCCTAGAGAATCTACCAGCTGACTGTTCCTTGGGAGAGCCTAGAAGACATCCTTTCATTAAAGCAGTAAGATTGCTGTAGTGAGTAGGTATTCACATAGTTGACAGGCTCAATGGTAACTGTCCTTTGCAGGCTAGAAATGACAGTAAGAGATGCTGTAACATCATTGAGTGAGTGATAGAATTTCAGAACAGCAAAGGTAGTTGGCAGCATTTAACCATCAAAAGCAAATGTAATGATCAATCAGGGATCCATAAAATGTAAGGGATCTATGATATTCTATAGACTATGGGTATTCCTAAGAGCAAAATAGATCAGAAGTTAACGAGGGTCTTGTTGACCTATGTAACAACAACCAAAACAACACAATTAAGAACTGGTGAACACAAGGCAGATGTCAGATGCCCAAATGGAAAAACATGATCTCTGGAGCTGTTTCCAGATACGAGCTGGTTCAAATCCAGAGCGCATTGATTAAAGGCAATATGATTAAAGAAACTTCTTCCTTCTGAAGTTCTCTGCAATGCCACTAGTGTATGCACTACATACTCATACCTTTTCCAGTGTAACCTGTGGCCTTCTTTTCAGAGTAATGGTACATTGAAAAAATGGAAAATACCCAGCTCTTTAAAGGGCTGTTGAATACAGGGTGAACTACATTGATGCAGGGAATCCTATAACCTCCTGTTAGAGTGGGCATATGGGTGCAAGGTAATAAAATCCTGGCCCAAATCTGTATCATGGTGACTCCAATTAATTTGTGTCTCCAGTTGCTGAGTGCATAATTGAAATGGATATATTTAACAACTGGTAGAACCATCACATTAATTCTCTGATCTGTGAAGTAAAAACCATTAGAATAGGAAGAGCCAAGTGGAAGCCCCTGCAACTGCCTCTCTCCTCCCCACTCCTCAGCAAAGATAGTAAATTGGAAACCCTATCTCACTCGAGTGGAAATGCAGAGATTAATGGCCGCCTAAAAGACCTGAAGGTTTCAGGAGGGTTGGCTTATCAGTATGGTGCCCCTATGCCAGATGGGCCATGTGAAATAATGGGTTCATAAACTTAAATGGTATATGTAATCATAGAGTATATACCAGGTGTTGTATCTTTGGTTGAATCTGTCAACACAGCACTTGCTATGTGATTTTTTTTTCCCCTCCCCAATTGCTATGTGATTTTGATCTGGCAAATGTGTTCTTTAAATCCCTAGCAAGGGGCCATCTGGATGGCTCAGTGATTAAGCTTCCATCTTCGGCTCAAGTCATGATTTCATGGTTCTTGAGTTCGTGACCTGTGTTGGGCTCTGTGCTGACAGCTCAGGGTCTAGAGCCTGCTTCACATTCTGTGTCTCCCTTGCTCTCTGCTCCTCTACTACTCATGTGCTCTCACGCTCTCTCTCTTTCAAAAATAAACACTAAAATTTAAAAACAAAATCCCCAGCAGGAGAGAAGATCAAAAGCAATTTGCATTCACTTGGGAAGATTGAGTTCATATTCACTCAAAACTGTGAATGCTTTCCTATATACACTCCCAAGGCTGGTCAACTCTCCTGTTCTTTGTCATAATACAGTTCAAAAGGACTTTGATTATTTTATTCTTCCTCATAATATCATATTGATCCATTATATTGATTAAATCATATTAATTGAATCTAGGAAGCAGGAAATGGCAAATATTCTAAGTGCCCTAGTAAAATACATGTATGCCCAAAGGTGAGAGATAAGTTACAGATGTTTAAGATCCTGCAACATTGATCACATTTTTAAGAGTGTGGGTATCAAGTATGTCTGGATATCTCCTTCATGGTAAATGAAAAGTTCTTGCATCTTTCATCTCTTACCACCAAGAATAGAAATGGTATTTGATGTACTTCTGAGTTTTGCAGGTAGCCACTTGTAAACAATGCTCTAACCCATTTATCATGTGACTCAAATGGCATTGATCAGATGCCTGTTAAGTCAGGTGACTCAAAAGGCTACCAGTTTTGAGAAGAGAGGACTCAGCAGCAGTTCCAAGCTGTGATACAAACTGCTTTTCCACTCAGTTCATAATGATGTGGCAGATCCCAAGGTGCTAGGTGAAAGATAATGATGCTGTGTAAAATCTGGCTGGACCTAAAAGGAGAATCACAGCACAGACTCCTAGGGTTCTAGAGTAAGGCAGTGCCTTCCATAACTTGACCATTCAGAAAGCAACTACTGGCATGATACAAAGCTCTAGTAGAAACTGAGCATTTGACAATGGAACATAAATAAATAATTATATGAACAGAGCTGCCCTTCAGGACCTAGGTTTGATAAAATCGGGTGCACACGTCAGCAATTCACTGAACAATAGAAATGGTTTACATGAGTTCACATCTAAGCTGGCCCAGAAGTCTTCAATAATACATGAACAGATGGCACAGGTCCCCATGTCAGTTGTATTCCTCAGCTCACACGTATGGCCTCCCAGCATTTTCCCTGTGACCACCTGATGATAGAGGAAAATATTCAAGACTGGTTCAAGCTTGGCATGTTGGTAGAACTGAAAATGGACTGTTACTGTACTACTGTCCTCCTTGGAGAGGGGCCACAAAGGACAGTGGTAAGGACAATGCGCAGAGCTTCTAGGTATACATTTAACCATTTCCTTTGAATGGAAAGAGAAAGTGAGATCAGGATAAACAGTCTTTATTTATTTATTTATTCATTTTTAATTAATTATTTATTTAAGAGCGAAAGCGTGAGATGGGGAGGAGGCAGAGGAAGAGAGAGAGAGATAGAACGCTCAGCGCATAGCCTGATATGGGGCTCAATCCCATGACCCTGGGATCATGACCTGAACTGAGATCAAGAGTTGAATACTCAACTGACTGAACCACCCAGGCACCCCAAGGTTAAACAGTCTTGAACAATAGTGATTGGTGTGGTTGAGTCGGTCAAGGGCCTGAGATATAATATTTGTTCAACATCAAAGAGAGCTGGGAAGAGGCATGTGGAGGGACCTAAGGGAGTGGGCAAAAGTGTCTGGATCTTTGTGTCCCATGTCTAGGTCCACTGGGGAATATCTACCACAGTCAAGACACTAAACAACCAGACATGACACGTTGTATTTTCTAGAGATAGCCACTAATATTTCCTATCCTGCGTAATTTGCTTACAGTATGACACTTATTCCTTGGCATGTTCACTTGGAACCTAGATGTCATGCTATGAGAAAACCCAAGGTAGCCCACACAGAAGCAACCTGAAAATAAAACATGGAGGTATTCCTAGCTAGAGCTCAGCTGAGGTCTCTGCTAACAACCAGTAGCCAGACCTGTAAATGAAGGTATCTCTTGGTGATTTTAGGCCCCGGTTGTTGATTCACCCTCCGTTGTAGTCCTAGACATCACAGGGCAGAGAGAAACCATCCCCACTTGGTTCTCTACAGATTCCTGACCCTGAATTCTATCACTGAATTCATGATAGAAAAAAACCTGCAAGTGGAACTGCTTTTCCTCTTTCAGCCATGAGAGGGAGCTCTTGTTCTTCAGTGATCTGTAAGTTGCTCAACAGTGCTCACTCACTTCCTTTCTAACTGAGGCAGGGTATCTGCTTAGCGTGGCAGTGAGTTTTCCCTTTTTTCTGGTGAAGTCAGGTTGCTTAAGTAAAATTTACTTTTGTTTCTCTCATATCTTGAGTGTGTATAGGCTCTATAAAGATCCCCTCATTATAGGATGAAAAACCCTACCTTTAACTTCATCTTTGGAACCATAAAATTGTCATTCAGATTTCATGTTTATGCTTGAAAAAGAAAGGAAACTCAATTCTAGTTTGCATTTTGGGGCCTCTGGGTGAAGGTGGACTGTCTGGCATTGAGGTCTAAGTTCCTGAGAAGGTATCATTTACTCAAGTAGAGAAGGTGCAGTGAGTGGCAATCCCCGCAACAACCTGCAGAACTTCCGTGTCAAAGGTTGGGACTTAAAGTTTTTGGACCACCACAGTGGTGGTGCTTAGACTCCTTACCCATTTGGTGAACACTGTGGTAAACTGGGAGGTAAGGGAGGCTGCTGGAGTCATTTCCAATTATCTTCTACATCATGGGCTATTCCTATTAATAGGTAGTTTTCTAGTTTTTTTGTTTTTTTTTTTAGTTTTTAAAACTGGTAAAATGCACATAACATAATGTTTACCATCTTAACTATTTTTAAAGTGTACAGTTTAGTGGCATTCAGTACATACACATTGTTACGTAGCCATGACCACCACTGATGACCAGAACTCTATCTTGCAAAATTGAATCTCTATATCCGTCAGCAATAACTCTCCATTCCCACCTTCTCCGTTATTGGCAACCTTCCTTCTATTTTATGTCTATAAATATGACTAGATACCTTATATAAGTGGAATCATACAATACTTGTCCTTTTGTCACTGGCTTATTTCTCTTAATAATGCCCTCTAGTTTCATCCATGTTGTGGCAGGTGTCACAATTTCCATTTTTCTTTTTTTTTTTTAAGTTTATTTATTTTGAGAGAGAGAAATAGCACACCTGGGTGGGGGGTGGCAGAAAGAGAATCCCAAGCAGGCTCTGCACTGTCACCATGGAGCCCTACGCAGGGCTCGAAATCATGAACCATGAGATCATGACCTGAGCCTAAATCAAGAGTCAGATGCTTAATTGACTGAGCCACCCTGATGCCCTTCGTTTTTTCTTTTTAAGGCTGAATAATATTCCATCGTACACACATACCACATTTTGTTTATCCATTCGTCCATTAATGGACATTTGGGTAACTTCCACCTTTTAGGTATTGTGAATGATGTTGCTGTGAACATGAATGGACAAATATCTGTTGAATCCTTTTAATTCTTTTGGGTATATACCCAGAAGTAGAAATGCTTGATCATATGGTGATTATACATATTTTTTGAGGAACCACTGTACTGTTTTCCATAGTGCCCAGTTTTACATTCCCATCAGCAGTTTAATTTTTAAAGCCACATATGGGGACACCGGGGTGGCTCAGTTGGCTAAGCGTCTGACTCTTGATTTCAGCACAGGTCATGATCTCACAATCGTGAGATTGAGCCCCAAGTCCAGTTCTGTGCTGACAACGTGGAGCCTGCTTGGGATATTCTCTCCCTCTCTCTCTCTCTCTCTCTCTCTCTCTCAATAAGTAAATAAACAAATAAACAAACATTAAAAATAAATAAATAAAGTGCTCTTATCTCCTAAGATTCACCAGAATTTGGCAACATGGTCCTCTGGTAGCTGGCCTTTTCTACTGTCTCTGGTAATGCCAATAACTAAGAAATAACTTCAGAACTTGGTTGTCTCTGTTTCTCTTTGAGGCAGGCTAATATTCTGAACCTTCAGTGGTAGTTACTTAGACAGCTAAGAACTTTTATCTTTCTGCCTTGAGGCAATATGGTATAAAAGCTCAGAATGTGGACTATGAAGCCAGATGCTTGGGTTAAAATCCTGGCATTGCCATTTAACAAGTTACTATGGTATAATTTCTTTAGCTATAAAATGGAGCTACTAATAGAGTTACTATGAGGAGTAACTAAGTTAATATAGAAAAAGTAGTTTTTGGTACGTGGTTTGGCACTCAGTCAGTGATAGCAATTGTTACCCCTCTGTAGCATACCCTACTACTTCATCTGCTCTTCCAACTATTGTAAAAGATAGTAATTATTATTACTTACCATTTTACAGGTTCAAAAGCTAAAGTTTAGAGAGGTTAAATAATTGACTCAAGGTGACCAGCTGACAAATAGAAGAGTTGAGATTTGTTCTCTGAATCTGGCCCAGAGCCCTTTCCTACATCTTCTGTGTTGATTACTCTGGTTTGGTAGAGCAAATGACAAGGATCACTTCATCTTTAATGGGGAAAGCCAACTATTATTACCAGTAGACAATCGGAGACTGGTAGGGTAAACATTTCATGAGCTTTCTCTCTTGTATCTCTCATCCCATGAATAAAGAGCAGATGTGAACATGCTGCCAACTTGTTAGATGAAAGGTGACTTGGCCATGCTCATTACAAAAGTAACTTTTAGGTCTTTCCAGGCATGTGAAATGTAAGCCTCCCCAGGATTCATAAACTTTAATTTAGAAGTGCTTTTGATTCTAATAGAAATCTTTTTTTACTTGCAATAAGATAGCAAAGAAAAAAAAAATCTCCGGAAAGGTTCTGGATTCCTCAAAGGAAAATTTGATTAGATGGTCCTGTGTTTCAGTAACACATATGAGAAACTTCTGAATAACTTGTTAAAATGGAATGATATGCCCCACTTTTGATTTTAAATTCCATTACATTTGTCTCTAGGAATTAGCAAAGAAATCTTTTTCTGATAATAAAAATCATTAAGAGGTATTTGATATCATAAAAAAATGAGTTGTTTGAAGATAAAATTTATCATGATATAAATGCTGGTTTTGGAAGTGAAAGAAAGCATCAGAAATTTTGTATAACTCTTTGCTGGAAGAAAGAGAACTCTAAATCTTACTCCATAGAGATTTTTCTTCTTCATGCATGATAGGGGGTGACATGAACATTTGTATTATTAGAGTCACAAACCATTAAGGAGAAAACTTCTCTGAAATATAGTAAAATATGATTGATTCTTTTTTTTTTTTTTGGCCCTGTGTACTTAGAATTCATTGTAATTACATATGGATTGGGATGATAGCTATCTTTGCTGTATCTATTATGAAAGATTTCTTAAACAAATTCTTGTAATAAATAAAGAAGGATATTTTAAAGCTATTTAATGTTTTTTATCTGCAAATGGTGCTACTAATTTCAAGTTGACCTTTTTCTCCCTTACTACAATAGGCCACAGGTCTCTCTCCAGGCTGGTGGATCTACCTTTCATCTTCCTACTAAATGCATTTTCATCCCACTATCAGGGAAATCCCACAAGTCTATAAATAAACTGAGTGTCTCCTCATTTCCCTGCCTGGCATGGGCTTTTCTAGTGGACTACCTGTGTCTGTCCATGGCGCCACTTCCAGGTGTATCAGTGAGAAGAAATCACCTTTGGAACAAGCTTCCTTTTCCCTCATAAGGCCATCCTAGGATTGTCCCCAAGTTCACCTTGGTCTTTCAACTGTCTTTTCAATTTTCCATTCTTCTTTGTTTAATTTCCTCGTCCTTGAACTAGTTCCATTGTTTTGCATTCCTTAAATCCTGACCCTTGACCTGACATGTGACCTTTACTCATGAGACTTGTTTAGGACTGTTTACCACCAAACCATCATCCCGTTTCTGGAATGAAGCTTTTCTGATTTCCTCATTAGTTTTACTACTTGTAATTCACCTTCTTCATAGGCTCATCAAGGTAACTTTTCTAAAATACTTATTTTCGTACCATTTTCCCACTTAAAGATGTACAGTGTCTTCTTGCAGCATATTAGATAAAGTATAAATGCCTCTCTCCTATATGCAAAGCCCTATATCATTCGACCCTTCTTTGGTTATTAACTTAGTTTCCTTTACTAGTGCTTGAGTAGATCCTCTAATCTAGTTAGGCTATTTCCATGATCCCAAATTGCCCTGTTCCCCTCCTGCCCCAGAACACACACACACACACACACACACACACACACACACACACTCACAAAAATAGCTGTTTCCTCCTCTCTATTAGAGGAACCGAGCCTGTTCCTCTTGGGATGTCCTGTGCTATTCAAAGTCCATCAAATTAAAGGTGATTTCTTTAAAAATCCTCTCAGAAACACTGTTATTAGGTTTCATCCCACACTGAGCTTCTAAATAACCTTGGACTACATAACCTTCTGTGGAATCTTGGAATCCTAGAGCAACTTATACCAACTTTAGCACTGCCTCCCAGAGCTGCCTCGAGAGATTCATTCTTCTTTCTTCCTTCTGACTAGGTACTGGACCAGCACTCTGTGAGGGCTGTGGATGAAAGATGAAACAGTGCCTGCTACTCTCTCAAACACGGGATACAGAAACAGGTCAGTTACAAGGCAGGGAAAGTAAAGGGACAGAAGTCACAGGGGAGAAGGTGACTAACTGTGAGCAGTCCGGAAGAGGAGGTGATGCTTGCTGTGTTTTGAGAACTGAGGAGGAATTATGCAGGAGACAATTCAGAGCATTTCTAGCAAGGCAGCAGCATGGAATGGTCTTTTTCTTTCTGAATCTAGCATGCATCCCATCCCGTGTGCATCCTCTCCACACCGCGCCACATTTGTTTATATTTGTTTGCATATCACATGGAAATTAATCTCTTATTTAACAAGCATCTTGATATGCTCCAAACAGAAGATGATTTTTTTTTTTTTTAAGGATGAGGGCCATGTTTTCTGTTGCCTTTGTATCCTTCACATTGCCCTTGAGTACAAATAGTATGAAATGCAGAGTGGGGCTACTTTGTGTTTTGTTTTAAGGCAAGGGGATGCTACAGACCTATTATGATGGATTTGCCTTGCTTGTCTAGCACTCTGAATTCCAACCATTTATTCCTCCTTGCTTGGGTCTCCTGTATCCATCCTTCTGTTTACTTTTGTGACAAACAGTGTGTGCATACAGGATGATTGGTCCATGTTATGGAAGAGTCTTTACAGTCTTTAGCTGTGGAATGAAATAGAACTAATTTGGCTGATTGGGAATGGAAACTGTGGTCTTGGGCTTCCAGATTGATGGTTTAAGCAAGTGAGTTAATCAGCCCACAGTTGGGTGATAACACTTGCTTATGGAGTGGTTTAAATGGTTTCTTTATAATATCATAGAGATGGTTACAATCATTCCGAGCTTGATAAATCATTGCAGCAGAATTCTTTCATCAGTGATGCTTAAGACCCTTAGATTCTTGAAACAGGTCTACTTCTGCTCTGTAGCTCTACTCCCCACTATCTCCCCTTAAAACATTTGGTTCTAGTGTGGCAAACCAAAAAGAGTAGAGTATTTGAGGATTGGTTTCTTGTTGGGGAAGAAAGGTTTGTTGCAGTTTTTTTCTTTTATGATGGATGTGACAGATGCAGCAGCTCATTGTCCCCTAATATCTTTTCTCTCTTCTTCCATGTTAAGAGAATCCCTGATTTCAGCTGGGCATGTGGTTACCCTGAATAAATACTCAATTTCCCACACTCTCTTGGCAGCTTTGGGCAATGTGACTAAATTCGGAACAATGGGATGTGGGAGGGAGTAATGTAAGCAACTCCTGGGTTCATTTCTTTAATTAGGGAGCATGCTCTCCCCTTCCTGATTTTTTCACCATCCCACTGGCTGGAATGTAGCTATGATGGTTAGCTGCTCTGGACCTTGGGGATGAGGGCAACAACTTTAGGGTGGAAAAGCAGCAAGATAGAAAGAACCTAGGGCCCTGACTGAGCTGCTACCAGCTGGCCCTGGACCGCTGATGCTCAGACCTGTTGTGTCAAAGAGAAATAATCATCTTGTTTAACCTATGATTTAGGTCTCTGTTTCAGCAGCTCATTATTACATAGGGGGATAAGAAAATTATGAGGTTCAGTGTCAGCTGAGTGATAACAAACAAGATGAGAAACATACTTTTAAAGGTATTTAATAAGTCTTTTTTTCAAATCAGTACAAAAATTTAAATACAAAAGTGATTTGCTATTGACAAGTCTCAAATCTATCATGGAAACTCAAAAAAGTTACCAGTCTGTTCACCTTTCATGTTGTTCTGTAAAATATTTGAGAACAGTCACCCACTACAGACATTCTTTTCCTCTGTGGGATGTCATACTGCATTAAAACTCTCTGTTTAAATGACATAATGCCAATTTGGTTCATTTCACATGGAAAAGTTCTAGTTGATTTTGAATTAAGTAGGGATTATAGCACTATTCCTAGACTTTCAAACACGTGGTTGTTTCATCTGCTTTTATGCTAATGTATTAACAGGATGTGCAACACTTAAGAGGGAAACACAGACACATATATAATTATTTAAAACTCTTTTTTAAATTAAATGGAGTAATTCATTTAGCTCTGAGATTAGCACCATTGTAGAATACACAGTATTTGGCATAAATTTTGCTCCTCCCCTATTTAAAAGTTAGAAGCATATGCCTGATGATATACACACTCACACACATTTTATATATATATATATATATATATATATATATATATGCAATTGAGTAACAACCAATAAATAAGTTGGAAGGTATTTTAAAATGTGAAATTTGGTTTTACCTAAAGAGGTACTTTCTTACTTGGTGGAATGAAAAAGCCCATACATGTACAGATAAATACAGATTTACAGATCAACTGATCTGACTTGCTTCCAAGCCATTTCAATGCATCTGTTTAGCTGAAGGAGCCCAGTGGATCCTTCTTGCCTCCATAGTCATCAGTCCAAAACCAGCATCCGCAAGACGAACCTGAAGGATATTTGGCCACATAAACACTGTCTGCTTTGAAAATGAAGGTTGGGTTGGGTATCTTTTGATGGGAACAGTTTGTCATATAATTAGCAGTGAATAAGAAACCCTCTGGTAATGAACTCATTTCTCTGTTTAAGAAATTGACAAGAATGGTGCTCTGATACCATCTAAGGGAAAAGACACCTATTAGGTTGGGGAGGATTTTCTTGATGGTTAAAATGTTTCAGATTTGACATAGACACATTTCCATGTGTGTTTATACCGTATTTATTTGTGTATTTTTCCATCTGTACTGTTCCCCTCAATTTCTCACTTGTAATTTTGAGGAAAAGATACAAGATTTCACCACCGTAACCCCACATTATATCCCCCAGTGCCTTATAGTGTCAGCAGCACTCATAGCTGACCAAAATATTTTGTCTGCGTTTTGAGACCAGATTTGAATGCCTGAGGCAGTTAATATGTACCTAAGCGAAAACCTGGAAAGACACTTATTTTTCTCTTAAACTTGTATTGATTCTTGACTTGTGCTGAGTATGAGGTGACAAAATAAGCATGGGCTCTTATTTCCCCTTTGACATTTGAGATAGCTCTTCCATAGGTTGCTCCTAAAGAAGCCGTTCGTTTCCTACAACTTTAGTTTCTACACTAGGAAATATTACATCTATTTTTTTAAATTTAAAACTTCAAAAATAATTTTTTCAAAAAAAATATTTTCCCATGTAATTCTGAAACTTCTTTTCCTCCCCAAATAAAGAATGACTTGGATTTTTGGAAATTGACTTTGGGAGCTCAGACATACCGATTTGAATATATACTACACCAGGAAATTTCTTCAAAATTCAATAGCTACTGAGAAACACTTATGGCTCCTTCATGGATGAAACCTCATTGTAGTCATTTGTATGGGTAGGCAAGGAAGGGGAATTTTTATAGTCATGTAAGCAATTAAAAACTGCTGTTGATAATGAACATTCCACAAAACTGGGAAGTTACTATATTTTTTCTTATGACTTCCACGTGTGTATATTGGTTGGGTCATAGTGGAAATTACATAAAGGGAAGAAAAAAGAAAAAAAAATTACAGAAAATAAAACAAAAAGAACCCTTGAGAAAGAAGTGAATTAACTACTGCTCCTGTCTCCCAGTTGGTTTTTTAGCTTCTTTTGGGGCACTGTCTATGTCCCTCAAATGTCTCACCCAGTGCAAGGCACAGAGAAGGCACTGAATGAATTACACGGTGGTCTATTGGTTCACTTGTTCTTTTAGAGAGACTGGACAGTTCTGAGTAGGACTTGTGCTGAGAAAACATACAGCCTCTGACAGGAGGGAAATATCCCTTGGACTAAAACCCCACTCGTCCCCCCTGATTCCCTCTCACAGGGCCTGTAACACAGGAGACCCCTTCTTCCACATTCCATGGCAAAATACCTGCACAAATACAGAGGAAATTTTGCAAGTAAATACGGTATGTAATTGTTATCATTGACATTTCTTTAAGCCATATTTATAAATCTTTAAACAGTATGAGCAAATTACTTTCATTAGCTATGATCTTTCATACTGAGATACTCTGAATGATCTGAATAAGCAGGTTATGGAAGCATATAACAATACAACAGCTAATATGATTCCAGTGGGTACAACACAAGTGTCAGTACTTGGTACAAAAATCTATCCCATCATTTTCAATTACAGGCTGCTGTGCAGAGCATTAAACATGCATCTTAGTTTTTATTTGTACACGATGGTTCAAATTTTCACTGAAATATAACTTTCCAACTATATAATGTTTTGAAGCAATTATGTTTTTCATTTGGATTTTTTCGGTGCATCATTTTCTTTTCTTCTAGTAAATCTCTTTCTTTTCGTTTTTACATGGGATACAATAAATATCCTGAAAAGGAGGAATGGACATACTGCCCAGCATACAGTCCTGCAGCCTGTTCTGAGGGCATCTGGAGGAACACTCGGTCTCCGGGCCTGAGCAGCAGCACCGCACTCCCAGATGCCTGGTCCAGAAAGCCCTTTTTGTACTCATCGTACGTGTACATCATGGGCTCATTGTTCTTGAACAGAGCAACCCACACGTTGCCCCCCTTGCAGTGAACGTGGTATGCAAAGTAGTAGACCCCGGGGACCTCGCAGGTGAAGATGCCTGTCTGTGGGTTGTAGTTCTGTCTGCCATTATAGAGCAGTTTGTCAAACTTCACCGGGGCCCCCACAGGTGGGAAAGGTGCAGTCAGCTCAGCTGTAAAGGCAGGCATCTCATAGGCTGGCCCTCCATTCTTGCCTTTCTTAGCCCCATAGGCATGGGGAGGTTTCACTCCATCAATTCCTAGCCCCATGTCTGGCAGATACTCTCCATGGGGTGGTGGTGTAGGGGGCATCACAGCCGGAGGACCTGGAGGGCCTGGAGGGCCTGGGGGCCCTGGAAGGCCCGGCTGCCCTTGAGGACCAAGGGCACCAGGCTTCCCTGGGGGGCCATGAAGTCCTGCTACTCCAGGCTTCCCTACTCCAGGGAACCCAGGGGGCCCTGGGATGCCCGGTTCCCCTTTGGGGCCTGGCATTCCAGGTGGTCCAATGGGCCCACTGGGGCCCGCAATCCCTGGGATGCCTGGAGGGCCCTGTAAACCCTGGTCCCCTGGGATTCCTGGCTCTCCCTTTGGTCCAAGCAGCCCAGGGGCACCAGGGAGCCCTGGTAAACCTTTGAGCCCAGCTTCCCCCTTGGGCCCTATGGGACCTGGCAAACCCCTCATGCCAGGAGGCCCTACTTCACCAAGGAAACCTGGCTTTCCTGGGAAGCCTTGAAGCCCTGGCTCACCCTTGGGACCTGGTGGCCCCTGTGGCCCTACTACCCCACCTTCTCCTTTGGGTCCAGGAAAACCAATAGCACCTGGAGGGCCCATAGGACCTGGGATTCCTGGCAGGCCTGGCTCTCCTGGGGGACCCCCCATTCCCGGGGCGCCTACTGGGCCTTTCTCCCCTCTTGGTCCCAGAGCCCCAGGAAGACCTCCTATGCCCTTGTCACCTTTGGGTCCTGGGAAGCCTGGTTTCCCAATCCCTGGAAGGCCTGGGGGTCCGGGAAGCCCTGGCAGTCCTTGCTCCCCTTTTCCACCTGGAAATCCTGGCTGGCCAGGGAGCCCATCCTGGCCTGGTTTCCCAACTCCAGGCATCCCAGGAGGCCCTTGAACTCCTGGGACCCCAATAGGGCCTTGTGGACCAGGTTCTCCTGGAGGACCTGGCTTTCCCAGGGGGCCTTGGGGCCCAGGGAAGCCTGTCACTCCTGGTTTGCCCACTCCTGGAAGTCCAACAGGGCCAGGAGGGCCGTGCATCCCTGGAGGGCCCTTCAGACCTGGCAGACCTGGCATCCCAAAGCCCTTCTCTCCTTTAGGACCCTGGAGGCCTGGAGGTCCTGGTGGTCCTTTGGGTCCTCGCTCTCCCTTTGCCCCTGGCTGCCCTGGTAACCCTGGCCCACCTGGTTTCCCAATGCCAGGAAGTCCATGAGGCCCGGGAGGCCCTTGTGGTCCTGGGATCCCCATAGGCCCGATCTCCCCTTTTGGTCCAATTTCACCTTTTGCCCCAGGCATTCCCATGGCTCCTGGCTTTCCTGGCATTCCAGGCATACCTGGTTTTCCAATTCCTGGATATCCCTGTGGCCCTGGCTTTCCTTTGGTTCCAGGTATCCCATGACCTGGTAAGCCAGGGGGCCCAGGCGGTCCTCTTGGGCCCGGCTCTCCACGGGGACCTTGCTCCCCTCGCAGACTGGCTAATGGTATTTCTATTAGGAGAGAGGGGATGGGAGTCGGGGGAAGAGGGGGAAAAAAGAGAAAAATTAGTATTTATTATTCCTCACTTCAAGGAAGTCATGACGATTATTATTTAGTTTTGACACCTTAGCTTGTTGCTTACTGAGAGGAAAGACTAGGAATGTTGTGCTCATCTTCCAGGACTGTGTTATCAGTACTTAAAGGACAGTCAGGCTGATAACTGCTTTGTCATGTTTGAAATACTGTTTTAAGAACTGATATCTACAGCTGCTTTTATCAGCATTGGTTATGTAAAAAGCTAAAAAGTAGTGGGGAAACATTTTTCTAAGTATAAAAGTTTTGTGATGGTATGTTTGCTATGAAGATTTTGGAAAATTCAAAGAAGGATGAAGAAAAATCAAAGTTGCCTATAAGCCCACTACTCAAGAGGTAATCACTTGACATTCATATGTATTTTCATCTCATATATTCTAGGTGTGTGCATGTGTGTGTGTGTGTGTGTGTGTGTGTGTGTTAAACAGTGTTGGAGTTCTTCTCCGTTTTTATTTTTTTTATAACTTACTCTACCAAATGTATTTTTCCATGTCCTTGATTTTTAATATATTTTCTATATATTAAATATAATTAACATATTTTTAATGACTAAATAATATTTCCTATTTAATATTTATGGCTAGATAGTATTTTTATATATTAAATATATATTTTATGGCTAAATAATATATCCTCTTAATGCTGAAAAGCGGTATGATGTGCTTAAGGAAAGTAATTATTATGTGGCTTCCGGGGAGAATAGAAGCATTCTATTTTGTATGTAGCTTAATAACATCTTTCATATCTGTCTTCTAGAGCCAAAGACATTTGCTTAATTCCTTTAATGTGCTATAGGATTTCCTAAGCCTCAAATATGAATTCTTAAATAAGTTATTCCTCATTTGCAAATTAGGTTTCAGACAGGAGAAGTGAGTATGGCACTTTAGGCTGACAAGCAGTGTGGAGAGGAATTGAGCTGGGATCGGGGGGAGAAAGCTCTTCTTGGCCTTGAAATGAGATCTGGACTGGGCCACTTAAGCCTTCACTGTCTCTGATTGTCTCTCTGTGCAGCAAGGTTAATATAGTCACACTACGAGATTATAGATATGAAAGATGGTATGCTTTCTCAGATTGTTATTAAAATACAAAGCACATGTTTGTTAGGATGATTATGCTGTGCCTTTCACAGCAACACAACTCTGGGTCTCTATGCTACTGAAACGAAACATAAAGACATGAAACTTATGGTCTCAAAGTTTTATTTTAACAAAGAATCACATCTTAATCCTGACCATTATATTTTTCATTGAGCTACTGTCAGGGAACAAAATAGAACCATAGAACTTATATTCTTAGCAAATTCCCCAATTGCAGTCTGGTACCCATCAGAATAAGTACAGGAAGTGCTACGAGCCAGGCAGCCCACTCAAGAAAGGAAGAAAAACAATCCTGATAATCCCTTAAGCGGAATATTAGCTCCTAAAGAGAAGAAAATTGGGAATACTTCTTTTATGCTAAGTAGATATTCTAGTGCTATTAAGACATGTTATTTCTAAGCAGTGTGTAGCTACTATATCAAGAGCTCCTGGGGCAGGGTCATGTCTTACTCATCAGGAATCCTTGGTGTCTAGCACAGTGCCTGGAATATACTCTGTTCTTACCTAGGATTTCTTGAATGACCAGCTGTAGCAAGTCATAAGTTTCTGTGGTGCTTTAGTATTTATGTAGCACTTTTATTTACCTATGACATTGATTTTTGTCAACAAATCTTAACTTTATAGATGAAGAAAACTAATTTCAGAGAGGGTTTTGTTTTTGTTTTTGTTTTTCCCATTGAGATATAGTTGACATACAATATTATTCTCAGGTCTGTCATTTCTGGCCTCTAGACCTCTGAGCACTAAATCCAGTCATACCCAGAAGGATCCTACCTCAGAAGGAGAGCTTCCTGCTGTTGCAGGGAGTAGTAGGAATGGCTTTCACTTCCTCAAAGGGAATTGCTCTGCTGATACAGTTCCCTTTCTACAAATGCTAGGCTTCCTCAGAATCCAGATAAAACAACTGAAGTTTTAGGAAAGTGTCTCTCACAGTGCTAAATATTTTGCAAGTGCTGAATAACTAATGAATATGGCTGGAAAGCAATGGGAAAAACTGTCATCTCTTCATGCAGTCCTTACCCTTTATAGTCCCCTTTTATCAATTTACTGATTAACAGGTGTAGTAGCTTAATTCAAGCACACTTAAAAACAGTGACATTTATTCAACTCCTAGATCACAAAGTGCTTTCAAATATACATATTTTTAACATAGTAAGTCCTTACAACTTTGTTGTCCCAATTCAGAAGACTGACTTGTCACCTTTTTTTTTTTCCCACTGCATGTGGCCAGAGTCTGACACAAAAATAGATGCTCATGAAATAGTTGCTAAATGTTTGAATAGATAATGAGTAAGGGAATAAATTGTTATTAAATGTGTTTTGTGCCACTTACTGCTGTTAAAATAGTAAAACACAACATAAAACTAATTTTGTCTGTATTTTTAGGTCTTGAACTTTTCAAGGATAGAGTTTAGAATACAGTGAACGCTTAATGAATGTCAGTAACACATTCAAGAATAAAAATTTCTAAAATGTAGCTTTTCCCCTGATCTCATAGTTGAGGATTTGGGAAAGCTGTTGTTTCATAACAGCACAGAATGTGATGTTACCTTTGCCTTTCTTAGGTGCTGCTGCTTCCTTGCCCATTCTTGGCACTGGCTGAATTTCCTTCATATATTGGGGTAGATGTGGATACTCTTTGCCATACTGCATGTGGGGCAGCTCCTTGCCCATGTTAAGGCCATCTTTGCCCAAAGGCATGTGAGGTACTTGCTGGCCCAGAGGCTGGTATTGTGGAATTTGTGGTGGGATCTGAGGAGGAATTTGTGGTGGCAGCGGCTTGATCCCATAGTAAGCACCAGCCTGAATGAGCCTGACGGAGGCCAGGGAAATGGTAAGCAGCACTCCCAGCAGCTGCAGAGGGCCAGGTGGTACAGCCATCACCTGTGGAAGGAAGGAATGCACCAACATGGTGAAAACCTTACAGGCCAAGTGACTTTTCTATTTAGAGAAAGAAGGGGGGAGAAGAAGGAAATAGAATTATCAGTAGAATTATTAGAAATAGATTATCAGTAGAATATCACCAGTGGAAGACAAATGAAAAGGAAGAAGGTGGTGTCTTTTGTAGAAAACAAGCAAAAAAACAGAAAAGAGTAGAAACTGTCAAATGAAGGCAATTGGAGGGATTATAAGCTATGGGAAAGACTGCTGTGTATCCCCAAATATCAATTCTGCCTTCTTCCAGAGTATTGGAACCCTTGATTTTTAGCTGGAATAAAACATCCCAGAATAAAGACATTTCAGCCAGGTGTGGCCAAGTGACAAATGGATGTAGTTGTAATGGGTACAACTTCTAAGAATGACCCTAAAAGAGAGTGGGCCTGTTCTTCCTCTTTCTCCTTCCTGCTGGCTGTAATGTGAATAGATTTGCCTGGAAGCAGACCATACATCTTGGGCCAGAAGTGAAATCTGTGCACTGAGCATTCTAGCAAGAAGCTAGAATAAGCCTCAGTCTTGGTTGAAAAAGAAGGCCCCATATTAATTCATAAATTTGGAATTTGTTTACACAAGAAAGAGCTAAAAGTTTATCCTCTTCTTTAAGTCATTGTTCTGAGTATCACATTTGCACTAAACCTAATCCTAATGGATTGAGTAGATTGTCCAAAGGAGGCAAACTTGGTGGCCAAACTTTGTTAGTACATGCCAAAATTCCATTCTAAGTGGAAATGGTAAGTAATTGATAGGCTTTATGCCAGGGACTGAGATTTTTCACCTGCCCTTTGGCTGCTTTGGCGTGGTCACAAATGTAAAAGTTGAAGAGCAAGCAGACAACAATGCAAACCACAGAAGTCTTCTGAATTGGAAAGAAGGTACTATATGACAGTCCCCAAATGTTTTAAAAACCACTATCATAATTGTGCACGTACAGCAATGCCATTTCATTATAATACTTACATACCATAAAGTCATTAATTTATAATCTCAGTTGAACTGGGAGTCCTTTGAAGTTTCTCTTTGTACTATTATGAAGAGTTTACTCAGCAAATTAGTTGTATAAAATAGAGCTGTTTAGCTACTCACGTGGATAAACTGTACAGGTCCTTTAAAAGTACCCTTTGCAATTTAACACTTAATAGGATAAATACAAATGGGGCTTATATGTTTATAAAAACCAACTAGAAAAGACCTAGAAAAGCCCAGGGCTGAAGACCCAGAAACCCAGGGAACTGCAGTGCTCACAAAAGCCCGCTAGAGGGCAACTGTGGTACACACTGAAGTCTGTTCTCCCTGGTACTGACAGGACATAATAAGGTGCTCCCCACAGGTTATTATAGGACTTGAAAATCTGAATCCTAAGTGCAGTGTCATCATTATGCTGGAGAAAGAGGTGGCAGGGTTCTCGCAATTTTTAATGTCAGAATATTCTGGAGAACTCTGAATAAACTTCTATCTCTAAATAATTTAATTTCCAGTCTGCTCTGAGTTTGTTTTCTTTGCTTCTGCCTTACTTAATTCTGGATCACAGTTTTCCACTTCTTAGAAAATATGTGTTGACTTTGCGACATCCTATTCAAGAGTGATGCCAAGAGTGTGAACAGGCTACAGGAGAATTTGGCTAATAAAAAGCACCTAAGAAAATATTTAATGGAATCTCTACCACAAAATTCACTGCTTTATAATTTTCATAAATATACTAACCATATTTTCCCCAGAACATGTCAGTAAAATGATTTATAAAACTTTCTCCATTTCATAAGTAAGAAAGTCTCAAGAAACTGTTTGATTCAAGTGTATTCTAAAAAGTACATGTGCTAGTAAGTGAGAGAAGATAGAATGTCATTATTTTCTGTCTTTCTAAGAATGTTTATTATAAACCATTTGGAAAGAGCCACAAAATTGGTGTTGATTTATACTCAATAGTCTGTTTTATTTATTTTTTTGAAAAGTTTATTTATTTTGAGAGGGAGAGAGAGTCTCAAGCAGGTTCCACAGTGTCAGCTCAGAGCCAGACATGGGATCAAGCACACAAACTGAAATCATTACCTGAACCGAAATCAGGAATTAGACACTTAACTGACTGAGCCACCCAGGTGCCTCTCTGGTCCATTTTTACTTTAGATGGGAAAAGAACATCTGTTTTAAGTACTTGATAATTTAGTGACTAGTCACCGAATAATGCTAGACCCACCTAGGGATTACAAAGATAAATATAATTTGGTCAATGGGCCCTGCCCCCACAGAGCTTATAGTTTTTTTAGTAGGAGTGACAGATGTGTAAACTATAAATGAGTAGCAAGGGATATCCTGAAAAAAGTAAATTTCTCATCCAGGTCTGTTCTCTAGTGTCTTTAAATTTTTTTAATGTTTATTATTTTGAGAAAGAGACAGAACATGAGTAGGGGAGGGGCAGAAAGGGGGAGACACAGAATCCAAAGCAGGCTTCAGGCTCTAAGTCGTCTGCACAGAGCCCAATGTGTGGTTCAAACCCATGAACCATGAGATCATGACCTGAGCTGAAGTCAGACACTCAATTGATTGAGCCACCCAGGAGCCCTTCTGTTCTCCAGTATCTTAAATCCTTTCCCTTTGAAGCAACAACTTTTCCCATTTTCCTCATATGTTTCCAGATGTATTTAAGCATATGCACATATAATAAATACTCCTTTAAGACACAAATTACAGCATACTATACAAACCACCATTCCTTACTTTGTTCACTCAGAAGACCAGACCTTAAGACCTTATTTCTAATTTTAGTTTTGTGTATCTGAACAGATCCCTTCAAGTTCTTTATTTGTTAAAAATAAGACTCAGTGGTTCTCTAGAGTTCTTAACATTCAGGGTCTAAGGCAGTCACCAGAGAGCTGAAAGCGTTCATCTATACCAGAAATACATGGTAATACCTGGTAATTGAGCTGGGACTGAATCCTATCTTTGGGGATGAATGAATTTAATTACTAAGCCCTAAACTTGTGGTGATGTCTTTAATAATCTAGCATATTTGGCCCTTCACCCTTCCATCAATTCAGTGAATGTGTTGAATTATACTTAATAATCTTTAAACCAGGACAATCTAACGAAACATTGGAAAACTGGAAGGAAGCAAAATGCCTGGAAGAAGACCAATTGAATACCAAAGGCCCAGTGGGATCCTACTTTACTACAATTATTTCCTCTTGTAGTCTTGGCCTTTCTGTCCTGAAAACCTCCTCCTTAGGTCTGCCATCTGCCATTTCTCTGGCTCTTTATTTCAATAAACTTTGTTCAGTTTTAACTTGAATATTTATTTAGGGGCCCTGGTTAGAATTTACTGCTTGACTTACCCTTACTAATTTCCCTCTTATCCCTGAGGATAGTTTTAGTGGTCAAAGTGGTGTGGTGGTTCTCCCCAAATCACTCAAAAGAACATCAGAACTATACAAACACCTGGCTGGAGGAAGGAGCCTTGGAATTCTACTGGGAAAAAATGGTGGTAATGGGTTTTCTTGCCTCTTTTTTTTTTTTTTCCCTGAGGATGCAGGATACAATAATATGAATTCTAGTTGATGTGTTTTTAGATTGCTACTTGGTAACGTGTGTGTGTGTGTGTGTGTGTGTGCGCGCGCGCGCGCACGCTCATTTGAGTATACGTGAACATCAACATATATAATGTGTGTGGACAGTGGATCTTTGCCAGTCATACTGACTTAATGATGGGTTTCATGCCTTGTAGAAGAAGCCAAAGACCTAGAGTTGAGTTGTAGCTCTACCATTCACCATGTCTATGTCTTTGGGTAAGTGCCTTATCTTCACTAAGTCTCGGTTTCCTTACCTATAAAACAGCAACTATAAAAAAGAAATTATAATCTCAGACTCTCCCACAGAGCTGCTTTAGGGCACAAATGATAATAGGAATTTTTTTGTAAGCTGAAAAGAACCATTCAAATTTAAGCTATTATTAATGGAGAGTGACCAAGAAGACAAATCAAAACCAACTGAAATGTCACAGACTTTCAAAGAAGGATGCTAGCCAAAATAAATGTGAGGTTAACTGCAGTAATGATAAACCTAACATGAATAAAAAAAAACAATAATGGCCATCAAAATGTACTTGTTAAAAAATGGCAAAACAAAACAGCTGAACCAAGGTAGTTATTCATTGTGGTGTCAGAGTTGCCAATCCTAATCATTTTGTATAACCCTAAATGATTCCCTATATTTGGGAAGGACTGCAGAGAATTTCAGTTTCCTCATGTAACCTGTAATATATATAACAGAATAATGTGATATATATCATTTTAAATGCCCCTCAGCATTTTCTTTGTACATTTATCCCCATGAGATTTTGGCTTGCTGTGCAAAAGAATGTTTAAGTATTTAAACCTTCAGTCCTTGCCCTAAATCCAACTTTCCATTTGCGTGTGTGTGTGTGTGTGTGTGTGTGTCGTGGTGGTGGTCAAGCCTCTCTCATCTGCTCCTGGCACTCCCTCGCACAGGACCTGTAGTTTCTCAAGGCCTCACAGGTTTATCACCCCTGAAGCAAGGGGAAGTCAGGCAGAATCCTGCTCCTGCTGTATTCACCAGAATTGTCTTTTTGGCTTTCCCATGCCTCTCAAAGAAAGTTCTCTTCTGATTGCATTTCTCAGAGCAATTTATTCATCAGGTATAGTTATTTAAGGAGTCCCTACTAAATGTTACTAACTCTCTGGGTATTGGAGAGAGGAGTGAATTAGATGAGGTCCTTGATCTTACTGAACTCACGCTCTAGTGTGGGGAGGCAGGCAATAATAAACAAGTTAAAAAATAAATTTTATAATTTCAGATTTGAGTGCTGTGAAGAAAGCCAAGCAGGGTGAAGAGCTTGAGAATGCCTTGGGGTGGAAGACACTGTTCTGGGAAGGGTGGTGTTGAAGACATCTCTGGGGAAATAAGTTTTGGATATAGATGTAAAAGCTGAAAGGCTTACTTGTCTCTCTTAAGACACAACACACACACACACACACACACACACACACACACACAGCCTTACTTATCACACCAGTAGTTACAGGTGCCTTTCACTAATGTAAACCATTATTTCAAAACTTTATTCCTCATCTGTGTCTATCTTCATTTTGACATCTTTATTGTATTTTTTTTCTTGAGGGTTTCTTTTTAATCTTTCAGATTTCAACCTTGCTGTATTACTTTGCTAGGGCTGCCATAACCAATTATCTTAGACCGAGTGGTTTAAACAGAAATTTATTTTCTCCTAATCATGGATGCTAGAAGTTAGAGATAGAGATGTTGGCACAGTGGGTTTCTTCTGAGATCTCTCTTGGCTTGTAGATGGCCATTTTCTCCCTATGTATTCACATGGCTTTCCTCTGTGTGTTTGTGTCCTTTATAAGGACACTAGTGATGTTAAATTAGGGCCTATCCTACTGACCTCATTTTAACTTAATTTCTTCTTTTAAAAAACCCTTTCCAAATACAGTCACATTTGGAGGTACTAGGGGTTAGGACTTCAACATAGGAATTTTGGTGGACACAACTCAGTTCGTATCACCTAGACCATTCCTCTAGACCAACTCAATTCCTACTTCTACAAAGTCTTCCTTACCTTTTCAACCATCATTATCTTCCTCTTCCTATTGAAAGTTTAACACAAAGTTAAATGCAGCTCATCAACCTTCTGTTTTTCCCATTTTATTTTGTCCATTATACTTCAACATGATTGTAAGCTGAGGACAAGGCAAAAATGTGATATTCTTTCCATTTACTTAATATTTATTGCTAGATCAATCTTCACAGTCAAAACTCTTAGTGTTCACAGTCAAAACTCTTGGTTGATGGGGCTTTAGAAAATATCTACTTCAGCCTCACTCTGCATTTAGAATCCTACCTACGACCGTTGAAATAGGAAAGCCTTCATTTTTCATATTTGAATATTAATAATGATGGAAACATTCAAAAAGCAACCTATTACCTTGTACAACTATTGCTCTTTTTATTACCTGGTAGGAGCAGCTAGTAGGAGGGATCATCTTTTTTGAATCATAAATGGCAGTGGACATGTAGCTTACTTTTAGCGGGAGATAGGAAATGGAAATTAAAAATACATTCCACAATTGGATAAGGCAAAAGATGTATGGTTATGTGATATTTTACTGTCATGCAAACAAAACCACCTAAGGATCATTTAACTAGGAATATGTAACTTTATTGCATAATTGATTACTATTATAGATATTAATGAGCCAACCATGTTGAAAAGGATATGGTTTTATTGCTCTTTGCTATGTTAACCAATTTTGTATCTAACTGTATGTTACTCAGCATTCTTTTTTTATCAGCCCAATATAATTTAAAAAAAGTTTTTAATATTTTATTTCAAACCAACTTTGTCACCATGTTAAATAAAACTTAGACATGTTCACTTATGAATGAGAATCATTTTTAACATTTTGACAATTACATTTTGATGGAGACACAAAAAATAGCAAAACACATAAATTTAAGTAGTGGTGGATAATATGGAGAAAAACAAAGCAGGAGAGGATAGGTAAGGAGGTAGATAGTTATCATTTACCAAGGTGATGTTCTCTGAAACCCATTTTACTATAGAAACAGCCTTCTCTGCTTGGATGGACTGGTACCTGGGCTTTAAAGGAAAAGAGAAGCAGCTCTAAATAACAAAGGATAGAGAAATTCTGGGGGATTCTGGAGGAGATTAAGTGTGTGCAGAGTTGACTGCTGCATGGAGAAGAGCCCCAGAAAAGGAGACATCCAGTGGAGGAGCGCTCCAGAAAAGAAAAAACTCATTTCGCATGGGCTTTTTAAGTTCATTATAGGAATGTATTGTAAGTCCCCTCCTCCATCTCCTCAAAGAGGAAGAAATTCTAATCCTTCTGAAGAAAACCTAATTTTGTCAGAATGGATTTTCAGGGGTTAGGTGTAAGAATGGTTCGATGCTGCTCCAGGGTGTCAAGGGGCAAAATCGGTGACTGTATATGAGAAAGCCAGAACCAAAGGACGGTTGAGGCAGGAGGGGCAATGAACATAAAAGTTATAATAATATTAGCTATGCTTTTGAGCACTTAACTTTATGCCAGCACCATGAACATACTTCAAGTACATTATAGTACTAATCACTATATATAACCACTAAGTTATTATATATTAAGAAAACCATTAAGTTGTTCTTAATGTTAAACTCAAATGATATCTCCCCATCCTATATTTATAAAACTGATTATTTTACTATTCAAGACTGTTAGATTCCAATTTAAAAAACTGATAAATTCTTTGATTACTTTTAGGAGCTGTCATCCAATACATTAGCTACCAAATCTTTCTACTTTGCTTTACAGGGTACAGCTCTAACTATACTGTCACTTTTCTCCATCTTGCCCTCCAAATACCAAGGCTGCCTTTAGCTGAAAGAAAGAATTTCTCTGTTACATAGGATGACATCTTGAACTGGATCCCTTACTTTTTGTTTTGTTTTTCTTTTTTTTGGACTAGGGACACAAGCTTGGAAGGCATTCATGAAGTCAGAAAGCAACTAGCAAGGTGAATATGCTGAAATGGAGCAAAAAGAAATAACATTGTCAGATGTTGGTCAATCACTTAAGTGAAGGCAGCGGGTAAGATCATTATAAGCACTTATTAGTTTTAATCAGTCTTCTCATTTACATCTATCAGGACTGATATAATACAAAGCAGCTTGAAAATGATATGCTTCACTGATGAGTCTGCTCTAACCAAGAGCATCTAATGACCTCACTAATAGCTATTGGCAGAGCATGACCTCACGGGCCCTACAGAACTTGAGATGTCAATTAGGTTGTGTCCTCAGGTCTAGAAATGGGCCACCCCTTGGAAGCAAATGGCCAGCCCCCACATTCCACAAGTTCCCCCAAAAGAGGAGATTTCACAGTATTCTCCAGTAACCAATTACAGGATTTCACAGACCTACAGTTCTTAATATCTAATCTGGATCTTTCTTGCTGAACTTTAAACTCATTTCCCCTTCCATTCTCAAAGGAGGTGGGAAACATCTGGAGAATATTTTTCTTAAAATAATAGTTCACATACTTGCAGTCTGCAATTAACTCCTTTTGTCTCTCTAAACAGAATCATGTCAGCTGTGAAACAGTTTACAAAATACTTGAGAGGTCCCTCCCCCCAAAAAATACTTGAGAAGACCCTTAAAAGAGAAAGTTCTAAAGTGGAATCCTTTTTTTGCTTTGTTTTGCTTTTCTCCCTATAACATGAACACATCATTTTTCTCAGAGCGTCAAGCATCTAAATTCTAGTTCTGACCTAAGCTAGTCCCCTATCCTGCCGAGGCAACAGTTTTCCTCATTTGCAGAATGAGGGCATTGACTAATGACTTCAAGGTCCCTTCTAGTTCTAAATTGTATGGTAGCCATGACCATGAATAACATACCCACACTTCATAGCTACATCATTTCATGAATGTGCATGCACAAGCCTTTTGGAGGTCATCAAGTGAAATTAATCTCTCAACTTCTCCCTTCTTACAGCTGGAGATGGCATAGGAAGAGTTTGAATAGCTCCTCCCTCCCTCTAAGTATTCCTCTGATGATAAGCTGCACCTGACCAGAAGCAAAAGGAAAAACCTAAATAAGAAAACAAAGTTTAGGGACCAAAAAAAAAAAGTCATTTATAATTTTTAAAATCATATTGAAAGATTAAATAAAAATTGATGCTTATTTAGAGAAATCTAAAACATGGCTACAAACGATTTTTAAAAAACTTCTTATGTAAGCTCAAAAATTCCCTCAGAGTAATTTAGCAAGTATTGATGTACACCTCGTGTCAGAGAAATGACAAATGAATACAGAGTATGCATCTTGGGAAGGAGAAGTGGGTAGTGAATAGGTGTGACATAGTCATGTGTTTTAGAAAGAATAGTGTTGACTTTGTAAGAAAAGTTGAAGGTACAAAATTTAAAGGCAGTTTTATAGTAAAGCAGGCTATGATGTGAGCATCCCAGGAGTAAGGTCCTCCCCATTCTGTGGGTCTGGTGATGTGCAGCAAGGTCAATTCTTTCCTGGTATGTACAGAGAAGAACTGAAGAGCCCTCTGGAGGGCATCTTTCTGCCTTCTCTGCACTAATACAATTTGTGTAAGTTATACAGTGTGAACTAAAGCTGTTTTAGGCCTTTGCAAAGGAGAATGTGTGGAGAAGTTTCATTTAATGTAATCCAATGAACTGGTTGTTGTAAAGTTACTTATTTAGAGCAAATATCTATAATCTATTCTGCAAGATATAAATTTAATGGAACATTTGCTTACCATAAACACTTTTATCTCACCCTGAACTCTTATCCAGACCAATGGGATTACAAGTGAATTTCAACCAACAGAGTTCAGCAATATCCTTGTTACACAGACAGTTAAAACTCAGTAGTTGTGTTTGAAGTAGCCCTTTGTAGTAACAAATAAATTGAAACAAGTGATAAAGTCATACTCATTCCCAAAATATCTAAGGTCATGGAAAATAAAAAGCTTGAAACAAGTTAGGTAAAAAAAACAAGAGCACATAACATGTTCCCTGAGTGGCCTTCATCTAGGTCCTGAAGTTTAGGAAGTCAGGGGTTCTAGGGCAACCTCTAGATAAGGGAGGGAAAGACAGAGAGGAGAAGATGGCTTGCTTATGGACTCCAACTTTCTGAGGAAGACTGTCATATTAGAAGCGCTTGCCTTTTATCCTTTTCTGTAATCCTGAACTTTTAGATGCTTCAGTATCGTGCAGCATCTTACTCAAGAAAGGTTTAGAGATCAGGTGAAAGTCAAATGAGTTAGTGATTGTTCTTACAATTAAAAGTTCTGATGAAAGTTTTGAAAATTGAGAAGGTTGAAATATCAACATTGTGCTCAGTTCCTACCCAGCATGGCCACTTCCTGGAAGTAGGAGAGAGAGCCCTTCACCAACTTCTATGTTTCTCCCAATACTTTCCTAGGATGTTGGCAAGGAAGGACTGAAAAGCATGGGAAGATCTTTTTTTTCTGTCCCGTTCTGATTGGCACTTGGTACTTCTCTATCAGTACATCCAGAAAATTAAGTAAGCAAGCCAGCTTCCTGTGTTAGCATTTTCTTTTTATTAGCAGGCTATTATGGCAGTAGATTGTTCATTTTGGTATTTTTATAGGAAACTGTGAAACAAACAGAATTCTTTGAACCAAGGAACAAATCCTAGCCTTTCACATATTCCATTAATACTAAAATATTTATTAATTAAATTACTGTATGGTGCATATGTGTATTTGTGGGTTTAAAGATGAGAGGTACAGGTCACGAGGCCCCAAATTACTGACTATTTTCTTTTTTGCTTTTGAGCTGGTTATTTTTGGGGTTCAGTTGTCAAAGTTTTATTTAACTAAAATTACTCTGAGTCACATAACCTTGGATGACTTAATATTAAAAGTCAAGCCCTAGAATTTCTATCCCACATGGTCAAAACATTAAATCAAATCAATAGCACTTGGAAATAAAAATAATTAATCAGTTTCTTCCAAAATTGCCCCACCAGCCCCCACTTCAAGCTAATCTCTAGTCAAAACAGTAACCCTACTGCAGTTGTGATATTTTAGCCCTGGAAGTTTCCGAATTATAAAAGAACTAAAAAAAATCACAACAATTTCTTGGTCAGTAAATGTGAATTTGTTCTTTCTCTGTTACACAGTTCAAGAGTAGCAGAGATCATTCCACAAGACTGTTCCCAAAAGTGAATTTAAATTAAAAAAAATTTAGTTCTCAAGCTGGGGCTAAGCCTAAAACACCAAAGTTGTGATAAATTGTCAGCCACAGAGAGGGCCGTCTCTGAAATCCACCACTTTTCTACCATAGCTCCATCTAAGTAATTAGCCCACGTGGTAACATCCTGCCCTTTGAACACAGGCAAAGCACTGAAAGCAACCAAACCACAGCTATCTTGGTATTGAAAGTTCCATTTTTTCTAAGGGTGGAATTTATTTTGAAGGAGAGAGAGATGGATGTGCTGTCTGGGAGGAAAAATCATAAGGTTTTCACAGTTAATTCACTAAACATTTTTCAGAGAAAATGACAGTGGAGAGAGGAAAGGATAAAGAATTATGTAATCAATGCCAGTTCTTGAGGATACATCTGGTAAGGAGGCTGAGAGTGGGTAAGAGACTTTTCTTTTTATTACAAAAATTCACTACAAGGCACAAGAATTCACAGAAACATGGAGATTCACTGATAAATATGCTCCACAGTTGTTATTTTGAGGGCCTAGAGTGTGAACAGGAAACTGAATGGGAGACCAGAGATTTGGGGTGTAGTCACTTCTCTGACACGATACCCTTGTGTGCCTTTCAGGGCCTTGTCTTCCTAAACTATAAAATGAGGAAAATGAACCAGAAGGAAGGGGGAGCCCTAGTACCTAGAGAAGCAGGGAGACAGGGAAGTGAGGAATTTGGCTGGGCAGTTTGTGGTGAACAAGGAGCACTGCTCCATCCAGCTTTTGAACTCCTCATTGTGGACCTTGTTTGGGCAGGTCTTCAAATTGGTCAAGAGAAGCCACACACTGGGAAACAAACCTCTTTGTTTAAAAATTTTGACCCAATTCTTTCTGTTCCTTTTTTTATTTTTGAATTTATTTTATTTTATTTCAATTTTATTTTATTTTAGAGAGAGAGCATGCAGAGGAGAGGAAGGAGGCAGAGGAAGGGGGGAGAGAGAGAGAGAGAGAGAGAGAGAGAATATCTCAAGCAGCCTCCACTCAGCATGGAGTCTGATGTGGAACTCAGTCCTAGGAACCAGGAGATCATGACCTGAGATGAAATCAAGAGTCAAGAGTGAGGCACTCAACCGACTGAGCCACCCAGGTACCCCTCAATTCTTTTATTTTTTCTTAAACACTGATTAGTAGCGGAAAATAATCACTCTGTGGGCAGGATTCCAGCCTTTAGGCTGCTGGGTACTTCTTTTTTTTTAATTTTTTAATGTTTTTTATTTATTTTTGAGAGAGAGAGAGCATACGCAGGGGAGGGTCAGAGAGAGAGGGAGATACAGAATCCAGAGACAAGCTCCAGGCTCTGAGCTAGCTGTCAGCACAGAGCCTGATGTGGGGCTGGAACCCATGAACCATGAGATCATGACCTGAGCCAAAGTCAGAGGCTTAACCAACTGAGCCACCCAGGCTTCCCTGCTGGGTACTTTTATACCGGATGGTCTCAACATCTCTCTTGCTCTAAAAGGCTGTATGGGGGTGTCCCACATTTTTATTTGCTTAAATTTCTAAGTCCTGGCATTGTTTCTCTACTCAACAGTTATTACTTAGTTTAATTACTAAATTCAACAATCCTTTTTCTTTTAATGTTTATTTATTTGGGGAGAGAGAGAAGGAGAGAGAGAATGACCGGGGTTGATCCAATGACCATGAAATCAAGACCTGAGCTAACCAACTGTGCCACCTGGGTGGCCCAAATTCAGCAATCTTATATTGAAATTGTAAGCTACTGTGTTAAAAGCTGGAAATATATAAACATAAGTGAAAGTAAAACAAGGATCTGTCCTCAAGAAGTTTCTAGTCAAGTGTTGAAAGTTAAATCTTGATCTAGCCTAAGTGTCCCACTAAAGACAAAACAGACCTTAACCTGTTTGGCCTGGTTGGGTGGGTAATGTTGGTCAGACACAGGATCCTTGAGGGATGCTCTCTAGAGTAAGGGTTGAAGAATAAACAGGAATTGTCCAGCAGAGGAAAGAGGCAAGTGGAGGGCATTTTGTGCCCCTTCCTCAAAATTATCTAAAAGTAGACACTGGCAACTAAAACAATTAAAGAGCGGTTGTCAGGACAAATGCTTCAGAGTAGGAATTCAGGTAACCTGCCTGAATTAAATCCCAATTCTATCACTTCCTAGCATGGTGATCTTAGGCAAAATCACTTAACTTCTCTGTGCCTCTATTTCCTCACAATAAATTGGGGACGTGGTAACATCACCTGTTTAATGAGGTTGTTAAGGAGATTGAGGAAATGAATAATGTAAAATGCTTTGGAGAGTGCCTAGATATATAAGCACATATAAGTGTGTGTTAGATATTAAAGGAGAAGGAGGAAGAGAAGTAGTAATAGCAGAGGGGATCATGAGCACGTATCTCACAACACTGCTTTATTGCTCTCCTGTTTTTGAAGAACTTGAAAGGTGATGATTTTTATCCTCATTCTGCTCCAGATATTTTATGAAAATTGGTCGAGATTCTGAAGACATTTAAGGTAAAGAAAGTTCCTCATAAGTGGGTAGTAAGTATTGTGTCTGCATTCCCACTTGTTACTGCAGCCTGCCTCCCCACCCCCCACCCCATATGAGGGTGCTAGTTCAAATGCTGGATGCCTTCCCATTTCCCTTCCTTCAGTGAACTGACCACTGAGCAGTTCAAAGGGCTTTGGCTTTGAAATTCAGAGAGCTTAAGGCATTTCTTGCAGGTGATAGCAGCAAGTCGGCCTTGTGGAATTGGCTTCAGGACCAAGCTATATTTTACTGCTGAAGGCAGTAAAATTTGCAAGTATAATTGTTATGGACATTTAGGTCAGAAAAATTGGCAGCTCACAATCACTTTAAAAAAAATTTTTTTAATGTTTATTTAGTTTTGAGAGAGAGAGAGAGAAAAGGGGAGGGGCAAAGAAAGAGAGAGACACAGAATCTGAAGCAGGTTCCAGGCTCTGAGCTGTCAGCACAGAGCCCGATACGGGGCTCGAACTCACAATCTATGAGATCATGACGTGTGCTGTGAAGTCGGATGTTTAACTGACTGAGCCACCCAGATGCCACTTAGGATCACTTTTTTAGAAGCTTTTCCATGGTATTTTTGGAGACTCGAATGATGGTAATAACAATACTGCTATAGTTAATACTTCTTTAGTATTTACCATATTCCAAGACTTGTGTCAGAAAGATTCATGCACCCAGCCACTCAGCATAGACCCAGTAAGCCATAGACCTTGGCTTAATACAAAACTACATTGAATTTCATATCCAAAAAACTACAGATTCAGTTTAACATACACTTCATTTGTTGTTAGTGCAAAGGTAACCTCAAACCAAAATACCAAATAAATCCCAAACCATGTTTAGCAGCAAGCACTTATTGCAATAGAAAACATTAATTTCCCAAGTAATGAAGCAAATCTGTAATGTATTTTATTTTGAACAATGAATATTGGTCATAAATTCTGGGAGCTGGATATAAGGAGGGAAGCTCCATATAAGAGCTCTCTCAAGGGTCTGGAGGGCTCCAATCAGACTCATCTCTGCAAATTCTTTCTGCACCCAGTTCATAATTGTGTACAAAGTAGGCTTTATAAATGCTTGTCAAATGAATATATGAATGGCACTATATTTCTATCCTGCCCCTCCTCTCTTTTCTAATACAGTAAGATCTTGAGTGATGGGAAGATTAAGAGAAGAACATCACAATTTGCAAATACTGAATCAATGTTACTCTTCTATCTGCCTACTGTTTTCATTCTTACACCCCTGATTTTGTGTCCTGGTGTCTGCTGCCAACTCACAAGAATGGAAAATCCTACATAGAAGCCATTCTTCTTTGGAAATTAATAAAGATTGTTCTTTTTGATTAAAAAAAACCCACAATCTAGTAAAGAACAAGGAAGGGTTGGTTGAAGATTTTAAAAACCTTGAGATTGGTGATAATTTTCACTCATTGCAGGATGCTTGTCAGTCTCTCTGCTGCTACTCTGAAGGCCTTAGACTTGTCTTGAGCTGAATGGCTACATCATGGAAGTATTTTCTAAATCCCCAATCTTTTTTTTTTTTAATTTTTTAATGTTTTATTTATTTCTGAGAGGAAGGGAGAGAGAGAGCGTGAACAAGAGAGGGTCAGAGAGAGAGGGAGACACAGAATCTGAAACAGACAGGGAGAGACAGAATCTGAGCTAGCTGTCAGCACAGAGCCCGATGCAGGGCTCGAACCCATGAACTGTGATATCGTGACCTGAGCCGAAGTTGGATTCTTAACTGACTGAGCCACCCAGGTGCCCCTTTAAGTCCCCAATCTTAACATCCTGTTGAGGACCTTAGATCTCAAGCAAAAATCCATCCACGAAAGTAATCTCTGAGAATCCATTTCCTTGTTTGTAAAACTGAGTATTGGACTAAATGATCATTAATGTTACTTTTCAGTCTAAAAACTCACTATACTGGGCCGTATCCAACCTAGTCCTTTTTTGCTCTGTCCTAATCACACTGGAGACTGGAAAGAGGCAGACAATAGGTTGTGAGTTCAATTATAACATGAAATTGGGTGGGCAGGAAGAGGGGGAGGAGGGATGAGCATTTTACTATTTCACGTTCATGTGAAGTCTTCAACAACACTTTGTGAAGTTTGACGGTTCTTTCCCCTGTGATTGCCTGTTTGGTGGGCCATATTCTTGCCATGAATTTCTGTCCCCTTGCTGTGGAAGCCAGCCAAGGACACATTATTGACCACCTGCTCACTTTCTTACACAAGACAACTCCCCAGACTTATTTTCTTTGCTTTCTCCTCCTGCTGGTTTATGGCTTTCCCTTATGTAGCAATAAAACTCTTGGAGAGTCCTCTTACGGATGAATTAATGCCACTTAAGTATATTTCCGTCAGCTGCCCTTTGATGGTTCTGTTTAAAAATAAAGGGGGAGTTGGGGCAGCTTGGTTCTTATTGAAATTTTCCTTCCCTTTGCTTTAAAGTTACCATTCCTCAGAAACTCTTAGTTACGCTCCAAGAGAGCTTTGCTAACAATAAAAAAATGTCTGGGAAATATTGTCAGAAGACAAACTTACCATCTTTCAGTATTTTTTTCCCATTGGAAAGGTATTTACATTATAAAGAGGCCCAGCCCAGCCTGTGTGAGCTTTCCTCGTATTCCTTTAAATCTTTAAATTTATAAATAATAAATAAAAAAATGTGTCTGAATTCCAGAAGAGCAGAACATGATCTTGTTCTCCACCCTAATAGCAAACAGATTAAGGATCAGGTATCATGATCCCATTTCAACTTTGTGTAGTCTACAATTTATTTTTAATTTTCCCACATTTTACATTTTATTAATTCATCTGAATCTTATATTTAATCTGTGTCTGCTCTGAGTAGAACATCCTAAGAGTTTCAGTTTTCTCTTCTCACAGTCCTAGCCCTGAAAGTTGGAAAATATGAGCATCTGTCCTGAGCTTGACACTTGCCTTTGTGTGGCCTTGGATAAGCCACTCAGCTTCTCCAGGCTCCAGGCTTCTCTGCTGTAAGAGTAATAGAATCTGGATATTGAGGAAAAAAATCCCCAGAGTTGGGGGTTTCAGCTACTGTCATGGAGATTACCACTAGAATAAACTATTTCCATTTATTGCCTCTTTTGTTTGCTTAGAAAGTTAAGCTAACCAGATGATACTCAGTGAGGATTGGGGTAGTGTCACTATGACCCATCCTACTGATTCCACCAAGCCCCTTATCACAAACCACTTCAGTTTTTTTATTCACCTCATTTACAAACATTTTTTGAACCCCTATGCTAGCAACTATGAAGGATTCAAGCATGACTAATATGCTGCTTCTGCCTCAATGGCAATCCAAGGCAAAGACAAATGTGTAAAAAAGAGACAAAGAAACTGGTACTGCTTCCTTTCTTAATCTGACTTTCTTTCCCCCATTTCTTTTGTATCTGTTCCCTTTTCCTTGTTCTTTCCCACTCTCCATAATTCCCTTGCTCTTTTCCAGGTTTTTGAATCTCACTTTCAGTTTACAACCTCTTTAGCCCATTTTAAACCTGAGCCCAAATAAAAGCTAATGCCTTCAAAGGCAACAGTGGGACACATGGATCAAATCACCTTCCTTCCTCTTTTGATTCAAGGGCAGACTTCTTATAAGTAAAGAAGAAATGACAATGTGGCATCATTAGCGTGGCATTAAAAAAGCACCCATCCTTACCTAGAGTCAAAATATCTGCTCCACAGTTCTGCTAAGTGCTTGAAATTCCTGTTAAAGTTTCAGAATCTGGGAAATTTAATACATTCCAAAGGTTGTTTGTTTGTTTGTTAACAAATGAGTGATTGATAATAGAAAATAGGACACAAGAACCTAGGACTCAGGAAATTTAGGGGAATGGGGCCTGGGGAAGTCTGGGGAGGTCTGAGTGGGTTGGCCTGGCTGAGAAGGTAGACAGTAACATGGAGATACAAGGTAACAGGTATCTTAGGGAAGTTGGAGGAATGAGATAGAAGCAGAAAGCCTCGCCTGTCACAAGGCTAATAGCTCCAGAAGACAATAACTGATCATGATGGCATGATTAATTTGTGCCTACCAAACTACCACTGGGAGGCAAGAGTTGATGCATTAGGAGAGATCCCCTGCAGGTTGGACTCTCGGGAAAGGAGTTCACCTCCAGAAAAGCTCCATGGAAACTGGCTACAGATCAGCTCTAAGTTTGTGCTTCGGATGACAAACATAATCATTTGCAAAGCTTGAACCCTCTCTGTCAGATAGGAGAAGGGCTGGCACTCTCTTCAACCATGATTGTTGAGTGGCCTGGAGAGGGCTGGAGCCAAAGTTCTGCCATATCATAGTTGTCTTTTATCTTAGCCTCTGATTACGTCGGGGAAAGGGCTGGTGCTTCCTTCGTCATACAGTTTAAATGCCTCAAGGCCAAGGGGAAAGCTCTTTCTCCTGAAGTGTGACTTCCAGGCCTGCTGCATATTTGTGCATGACGCTAGCCTGGCATGTGCTAAGCACAACTGGGAACCCTCTTACCTGCTACTGCTTTTCTCTCTGTAAATTTTCCCTGATAAACACTACTTGACCATTTGCCTTTATTTGCACAATAACTTCCAGATCCTAACCCAGTGCTTTACTTGGAGATTGGAGTTCTAAGATAAAAAGAGTGCAGAGAAATGGTCTCAGTCATTAATTGATCAATTCATTGATCCATTCATTTAACATTGTTCAGTACTAGAAAGTGCCAGGTGCTATAGATAACAACAATAAGTGGAAAATGAGGTCCCTGTCCTGGAATGACTTACTGGCTAGAGGGATTGGCTAGCTGAGGAACTGACTGCTCAGACTCCTTTCCATCTCTGAGATATTAGTCACAGGAAAACATTCGACTCCTGTTCGTGTGTTAGGCTGACTGATTCATTTGCATGATAATTGCCAGCATTTTTACAATCTCAAACTGGCTTCCCTCCATCTTCCAGCATGTGATTAGGCTTTTTATGCACTCTAGTCCTTGATGTGTATCCATAAAAAGCAAACTTATTTTAATATCAGTCTCAACAAGACTTGCAAAGAATGCAAATAGAAGACATCGGATAGCAAACATAAATAACTTTTGAATTATCTCTATGAGCATCTGGTCTTATACAGAAGCACATTAGAACATGAATTATCCATAAGAAGTCTGAGGCAGGCAAAGAAGGACTAAACCTACATATTATTTAGCATATAATGATATTCTGGATTTTTTTAGAGGAACCATACTAGATTCAGGCTGTTGAACTTTACTTGTCCTAGCTTCTACCAAAAGCAAATGATAACGTAACTTGTGAAGAGAATTCTACCACCTAGTTGTCTTCCAGTCTATCATTTCTTTCCCCATCTACCTGTAGCTATCAATGTGAGCATAGTGATAGAAAGACACAAAAGTTGGTTATTTGCTTGGTTCTGAGCTCTGATTGTATATGGAAATGGATATTTCTAACATCTGTTAAAGGATCTCTTGGATTAAACACATAAAGTATGGTTATGTGTTATAATTTATACGAGGCTTTTCCTTCAAAGAGCTGAAGTTTCTACAAAGTTACTTTAAAGATCCTCAAAACAGGATCTTCTGTGAATAGTATTTATAATAGCCTGGATTTTAATTTATTTCGTGTCCTGTCAAATAGGTATAGACAACAATGAGAGAAGAAGCATCATTCAAAGTGCAGCAGAATCTTGTTAAAGGAGGGTTTGACTCACTCTTGGCTACCACTGCCTTTAACATCTGGAGTAGCTTGCTCACTGGGACATGGAAACCAGGCATTACCCTTTGCTCCTGCCACTGGCACTACCAGGGGTTAATTGAAGTCATGTTATTATTAATTCATTGAACACATATTCCATGAAGGATTGGAATGTTTTAAGCACTATTTGACTCTATCAATAGTAACAATAGTAAGACTAATAAACTTTGAATAAGTGTATACAAATACCAGACACTGTGTTAAGTGCTTTACCAAAATGATGTCGTTTAATACAACCACAACAACTTTTGTATTCATTTTACAGACAAGGAAATGAGGACCCAAAGAGTTTAAATAACTTGCTTGAGATCATCACACAGCTAGTAGGAAACATCAGTATTCATTCTGATGGTCTAGCGTCAGTGGTTTCACTCTTTAGGACTACTCTGGATTAAAGCCAGGAGAAGAATCCATTCATCAATATCTAAGGAAGGCAGGTCAACTAAGTTAAAAGTATCCCCGAATAACTGTTATGTTTGGGTTGCCTGTTTCCATCACTAAAAATACTGCTAGGAAGGTTGGAAACATTGCTCTCCACATCCCCAAGACCTGCTCAACATATAGCAAATGATTAGAAGAAATTTATTCATTGTCTAACTCCCTTGCTACAACTGTAAACTCTATCGAAAAAAGGGGCTGGCCTGTGTTGTTCACTGTGGTGTTTCCACAAGTGATGGCACATAGTATGTACTCAGTAAAAATTTGGAAAATGAGTGATTGAATGCACGACTCCATGAATAGTAATCCATGTTCTGAGTATGATTGTTTTGTGGGTGTCTTTACCTGCATGTGATCACCTCTAGAGGGAAGCCCTTCTTTTCTGTTCTCTCTTTTGTTGTCACCTCTGCTATCAGATAGGACATGGCAGTTCATTGACCACTTTTATTTCTGCATTCCTGATGGCTTAGCACAAAATTTAGCACATAGTCATTGGTGAATACATATTGTTGAGTGAATGGATAAGTTTGTAGGCAATGTTGTTGAATCTCTTTAAAAAACAGGTTATGCCTTGTTGACATATAATCCAACACAATGCCAACATCATGAATACTGGTGTCTAGCAAAGCTGTAGTCTCGCCAGCCTTCCAAAGTCCCTGCTGACTCATTTTCCTTTTCCAGAAAGCTCATGAATGCCGGGCAGGCTGCCAACAAGCGGATACCAGAATGTCTGCCCATACCAACAACAAGAAGCCTTGTTAATCTGGTTTCGCTGTAAAATGATGGCAGTCTATTGCAAGGGTTAGCCTCCCTGTTCTAGTGTTCTGTGAAGTGCTGTGCTTGGGAGAATAGCAGAAGGACTGACATTGCTTAAATGCCTGTCATGTACTAGGTGCTAGACATACAGCATCTTATTTAATTGTTACAATATTGCTATAAAGAGTTATTGGCCTCTTTAAGTGGATAAGAAACCAAAGACTCAGAAGATTGATTTACTTTCCTAACTTTACATAGCTGATATTGGCAGAACTAAGATTTCAACTTCTTGCTGACTCCAACTCCTGTGTTCTTTATGCCATAGACAAAGCATAAGATAGTCAAATGATGGAATACCCTCTAGGATGAGATTCATTTGGGTTAATAAAACCCTCTTCTGAAACACAAATACTCTCTAATAGAGTTATCCTTCTAAATTATCTATGTGTTAAAAATGTTAGTGTTAATAATTTTGGTAAGATTAGGGGTGCCTGGGTGGCTCAGTTGGTTAAGTGCCTGTCTCTTGATTTCAGCTCAGGTCATTATCTCCAGGTTCGTGAGATGGAGCCTCCAGCTGGACTTTGTGCTGACAGTGCAGAGCCTGCTTGGGATTCTCTCTCTCTCTCTCTCTCTCTCTCTCTCTGCACCTCCCCCTACCTCATTCTCCCTCCCTCTCAAAATAAATAAACTTAAAAAAAGATAATTTTGATAAGATTAACTTACTTATTCTCTCTTTTAAAAACTTTTTAACTTTTGGGGCACCTGGGTGGCTTAGTCGGTTGAGCGTCCGACTTTCGCTTGGGTCATGATCTCGCGGTTCGTGGGTTCGAGCCCCGCGTCGGGCTCTGTGCTGACTGCCAGCTCAGAGCCTGGAGCCTGTTTCAGTCTGTGACTCCCTCTCTCTCTGACCCTCCCCTGCTCACGCTGTCTCTCTCTCTCTCTCTCCTAGAAATAAATAAAACATTAAAAAAAATTTTTTTTTTAACTTTTTAACTTTTATTTAAATCCAAGTTAGTTAACATATAGTGTAATAATGATTTCAGGAATAGAATTTAGTGATTCATCACTTATGTATAGGACCCGGTAAGTGCCCTCCTTAATGCCCTCACCCATTTAGCCCATCCCCCCACCCAACACCCTTCCAGCAACCCTCAGTTTGTTCTCTGTATTTAAGTGTTTTTTATGGTTTGCCTCCCTCTCTCTTTTTATCTTATTTTCCCTTCCCTTCCCCTATGTTCATCTGTTTTGTTTCTTAAATTACCCATAGTGTGTGAAATAATATGGTATTTATCTTTCTCTGATCGAATTATTTTGCTTAGTATAATACACTCTAGTTCCATCCACATGTTTCAAATGGCAAGATCTCATTCTTTTTGATTGCCGAGTAATATGTATGTATATATGTATGTATGTATACATGTATATATGTATACACACACACACATACACACAACCTCCTCTTTATCCATTCATCAGTCCATGGACATTAGGGCTCTTTCTATAATTTGGCTATTGTTTATCGTGCTGCTATAAACTTATTCTCTAATAGAAGTTATTATCCCATGAGGAAGCTACAGGTAGGGATATGGATGGCTGGGCAGCTGGAAAGTTTCTGAAGGTGTGGCCCTTCAGGAGGAAAGCCTAGAGGGAGTAAGAGGCTCCAGGCAATGAGAATGGTAAGGACTGTGGTCTGAAGACTGCATCAAACTGGGTCTGCACTAAGATTTTGTATCAGACATTCAGAAGGCAGTTTGCTGGGAAAATCTGGCAGGATAGTGTGGCAGCTTAGCAGGGCACAGGACAGTTACTTGTATGAAATCTGCCTTTCATAGTCTGTGTGATGTTGGGCAAGTTAATTTATCTGTCTGCATATTACACTTGGGTGTTGTGAAAGTACATGAAAGTTTTCTGTGTACATTGCTCTTAACATTGCTTGGTGGCTATTGATCCATAAATGTCAGCCCTGGGTGAGTGACTGCCCAGACCACCAGAAGACCCCCCTGTGCCATCAGCAGATTACAGGCACTGAGTCTCATGTGGTCATTTAGGAACATGTAGAATCAGACCAGGTGCTTTGGTGCTTGACTGTGGGTACAGTTACACAAAAATAGAGAAGGACAGTCTCTTTTGGAATTTAGCTTTTCTAGTTTGGGTTTGTGGGGTCCCCATATCCAGGACTATAGGACCTTTTTGGGTTAAAGGAATTTCAAGTTCCTTGCAAAAGCAACTTCAAGTTGCTCTTACAACTCAATTAATTTACCTTAATGTCATCAATCATTTTTTTTTGTTTGAAAAAGGTAAGATTTTAAACTATTTGTAATAGCTTATCTCATATGAAATGAGATTCATTATATGCTGATCTCAACCAAATTTTAGTGTGCTGATGAATTTCACTGCATTTTGCAGTTTATGACAATCTCCTTACATCACATTCAGAAGACAAATGTGCCAATATTCTTTTCACAGGTCCTAGAATATAAATCATTCTTGTAGTGTTAGCTTCTCATGCTTACTAATTCTCATGCTTACTAAGAGAAATAGATCTTATGATTACCATTAGTATTATCTTTTCTTTTCACTCCTTTATTTTGGGGCATCTCCTTTGTCTTTTGAAAGATCATGTACTCCATTACTTTGTACATCATGTTTTAAGGCCCAGTGGCAGAATGCATTATGTGTTGATTTGCTTTGTGATAATCAATTGAAACAGTAATGATGGGCTGCAATACAATTGGGAGGGAGCAAAATTTTCATCCTAATGAAATGTGACTTTACAAAAGGAACACTCCTAAACCTCTCCAGGATTGAGCCAGGTCATCACAGGTAAACGGGGAATATTTGAGGTCCCCCCTTTATTTCCTTCCTTCCTTCCTTTCTTCCTTTCTTTCTTTCTTCACTTTAAAAAAACATGTTGAGTCTACCAACTGTTACTAACAGAATTATTAAAAATCTTGTCAACTCAGAGTTATTGCTATTCCTAAAGAAAAGATAAATGTATGTATTTTTAAATCTGGACATATGAAGTTTTAAAAAATATTGTTGTAGAGTTCTCCTGGCTACTTTTCCTTAGCTCTTTTCCAAGTTTTGGGCTGGAGAAACTTGAAAATGTCTCTGCCAAAGTTAAATATTAAATGAAAACCTTGTGTCTGAACAACTCCAGGATTAATAAACTGTGGCAAAATAGGTAAGTTCCCAAATCATCAGAGAAAAATATCTCCAAAAGGAACAGGGTTGTATCATAAGTGTCACATTCTGACCTATGGGATAAAACCCCCAGGAAAAAGATGGACCATGGATTGTTTTAGTCTTGGAGGATACACCATCTCTTTAAGGGCTTTGTGGTACTACACTTATTGTTAAGCTAGTGCACACACACACACACACACATACACACACACACACACACACACACACACACACATTTGAAAGAGCCAAAGCAGTTAATGGTTTGCACAAACATGCAATGCAGTGCTATAAGAGTCTTTTCTTCCTCTAGAGGACATCATCTTTAACCATCAGTGGCACTAGCTTCCAAAAGTGGAATCCAATTATTATGGTGCGTATTAATTTTAATAGAACCACATTTCCCCTTGAGATTCATTATCTTTCTCAAGAAAAACACTAGAGGAAAATGAAATAGTGTTGAGGGATTATACAATGAACCATGAATATAAAAAGTTTAGTTTTCATTTCTAGGTTAATTCTAGTGATCCTTTGCTTCCTAGTCTTGAATTCAAGCACGGACTGGTTGAGCTGTTTGAGTTTCAGTTTTTCCTTGTCAAGTGAGTTGTATTGATTGGAGAAAATGTGCTGACAAGCAGCCTGTGAAGTAGAGACAGTCTGTGGACTGGGAAGTCTGGGCTACCCAGGATTTGGATCCTGGTTCTGCCATTTACGAGGTGTGTAACCTTTGGAGCCTTCATTTCCTAGTTTAGAAAATGAGACTAATCATCCTTATCAGGATGCTATTTGATAACAAATGTCTGACAGTTAGCTGAAAACTAGCAGAAACTCAATAAAGGGTATAGCTATTGTAATAAACATATAGCTTTACATTCTTGCTATTACTGTAGTTCCAGGAACCAATAGGATGTTAATATATCTTTTACCAAACAATTATGGTACCTTAGGCATATTCTTAAGCAAAACCATCTTTAAAAGAAATAATCTGATCTGGCTTTGCTGAACTAGCATCTGATATATAAATGCTTGCATTTAATGATGTTTAGAACACTCTCTTGAAAGAAAAAATTTGACCTTGATGCTTTTGAATAGGCTTCAGAAGAGAAATCTGTTGTGTTGGAGAAGAGAAAGGCATTGAGGATACCTAGTAGAAATAAAATGAAATGGTAATAATTTAGGAAAAACTATAACAGCCCAATGAGACTACATGGAGAAATATACAAAAGAAATAGAAGAAAGCTATTAAGTGTTAACATTCTTAGAGTGGAATCCAAGAACATGGATATGACCAAAAGGATTTAAAGGACTAACTGAACATTGCTTTGGTTACCTTGCCAGCAGGAACCCCGTGACTCATGCTAATGTATTATAATAAGGAAACCCACATGGCAGTGAGGTAAATAACAACTAAATGTGGTACAATAAGTGCTCCAAACTTCATTTGAATAATGGCCTCGGAAAGAATCTGGGAAGAATTTGTACAGCAAAGTTTAAGATTACGAGGGAAGGAATTTGGGTTCCAAAAAGGATTTAAAGTAGTGTGTATGCTTTGGAACATCTTGTGTATTACTGTCCTGCTATAATTCCCTCTGGCTTCATTGTGGAGAATGTCAACAAAACAGTACATGCTTGTGGATACCCATTGCATTGTTTCTCCCCCTAGATTCCCTTTGCTAAATGGATGGATGTTGGTCTGGCAATAGTGGTGTGTTTGTTGGTGTGAGTTTGAGCAATTGTAGCTGACTGCAGCTACGACTGACGTTCCTGTGCCTTGTATTCTCAAAAAGGTGAAGCCTGCTCACATGAGAGAGGAGACTAATGAATCAGATGCTTCTGTGAGCCATATTGTCATAATATAATTTATTACATTGCCTACACTCGGTCTAAGGCATCGATTATATTGTTATTCCTGGCTGAATCTGTTAATTATTATCAATAGTAACTATTCTCTATTAACCATAAAGCAAAAATATCTTTAACTACTTTATCAATCCCTTTAAAATGCAGCTATTTTATCTGCTAAAAGATATATTTGTCTTTAAGTTATGGGATGGCTTGGTAGGACAGCTAGCATTCATGGAGGACTTACTATTTGCCAGGAAGTACTGAAAGCACATTATATTGAATTCATTTAATCACCTTGTGTTCATTGAGTAGTTTTATCTTCAGAAAAATCTCCCTGAAAAGAAGGCTGTTATCATAATTATTCCTATTTACCTATAAGGAAACTGAGACACAGTGGGTTTAAATAACATGTCATCAGTCCCATAGCCAATACGAGGCAAGATTGGAATTTGAATTCAGGAAGGATGCCTCCAGGGTCTATGCATTTAATTACTACACCATATCACCTCTATGAATCAAAATTTTGAATATAGAATAGATTCTGGCATATATATACACTTTCTATATTCATTCCACCTGCAGTGACTGAATTCGGAATTTTTATACAATTGTTGTTCTGCTGGTTACATATTCCTTTACATGCCATATTAAACATCAGGGTTATTGAATAATACAATAAAGCCTCATTTATTTAAAAGTTTCTGAACACCTCTTTCATGTAAAGAACTCTAGTAAGAACTGGAAATAAAGAATAATAAGACACAACCCCTAATCTTTTGGGAACCTTAAAGGCAAGGGAATAGGTAAATTCTCATATATAAAGTTCCTCTTTAAAAAGTCCACTTGGGGGGTGCCTGGGTGGCTCAGTCAGTTGAGCATCCGACTCTTGATTTTTGCTCAGGTCACAATCTTGGCTTAGGTCATGAACTCTCCGTTCATGGGATTGAACCCCACATCATGGGGCTCTGTGTTGACAGTAGGGAGTCTGCTGGGGATTCTCTCTCCCTCTCTCTCTGCCCTTCCCCAACTCGTGCTCTCTGTCTCTCTCTCTCAAAATAAATAAATAAACATTAAAAAAATAAAAAGCCCAGTTAGATGTTGAGAGAATTTGGGGATGTTATGGTTTCTGTGGCCTCAGGTGGGTAATGGCCACTGGACCTTAGAAGAGGGAAGCTGTCCTTATCCCACAGGAAATGGAAAATTCCAGGTCAGCCAAAGAGATAACTGATATTCCAGGTTAAACCTTTAGCTACTAGGAGCAAAAGCATTTATTTGGAGAAGCAAGGCAGAGTGGAAGGTGTTAAGTGACTGAGCCAGTCCTTGAATGGTAGACCATCTCAAGAAACAGTAGAACATGTTGCTGGATACAGACTCTAGGATCCCTCTGTGTTCAAATCTCAACTCTGAACCTCCTATAGGATCTTAAGCAAGGTTTTTTTTTTTCTCCTTAATCTTCTTAGGCCTCAATTTCCTCATCTATAAAGTGAGAATAATAATAAAAATGACAATCTCACAGGGCTTTTGTGCAAATTAAATAAATAAAACTGGTAAGGGGCTTAGAATGATGTCTAGCACAGAGTAAGTAGGATGTAAGCATTAGCTGTTTTTATTTTGCTATCATCCCTGATAGAGGTAGGAGCTGGTCCAGGGGATCAGACGGGCAGGAAGAGCATAGCCTACCTCACTTGGAACAAGTGTACACCCAAGCAACCCATTCCTCTCTCCCTCACATTTCCCAGAGTACATTTCTCTGATTCCTGCTTGTTTCATCTTCTAAAGAAATGTATGACAATGAAATATGTGTGTGTACTCCCTCCTCTTAAAGTTATTTCCATGTTAGATGATAATTTATTGTTGATGATGTCACCTTTCAAATATTTAACAGATTCTGTTTGTTCATTGGGCTTGGACCATGGAAACTGGAGCAGGAAATCAGATGACTGCACTTGCAATTCTAAGAGCAAATTGCATAATCCTCAGTGATGTTGAGGTACAAATGCCTTGCCTTATGTGAAACTATGGCTGTTGAGCATCTGAGATGTCTTTCTAAATCTTCTGAGATGTCTTTCACTCTAACTTGGAAGCTAGGGATGAAAAGCATCCAGTAAATACTTAGCCACTACAACGAGCAGACACTAACTCAGAGAGGGCCAACAGGAGCCTCTGCTCTGACTTTCCTGAAACTGTGCCTCTATCAGCTGCCATGAAGGAGCCAAGGGATTGTACTGTCCAGAGATCACACTCTTCTAGACCTGCTTTGGATATGCAAGACCCTGGAATTCTCTACCCAGACGATCTTGAGCTTTTTCCAGTGACTGCAAAGGCTTTTTCTCCGGGTTCACTTCTTAGATGGATTGTCCTGGGGTGTGCAACCTCTGGGCCCAACATGAGGCCAGGAAGCAGGTGTTTGTTAGGGATTGTGAGTGGAGTTGGCTATACGATAGGGTGTTTGCATGGTTGTTAAACCTGTACGGTCTATGGTTCATAGTCTATGACCCAGCTGGAGATGAGAACAATGAACCAGGGTTAGGTTGATCTCCCTGAACCTCTGCATTCTGGTGTAGCACTTCAAGGAGTCAGAGAATTCTAAATTTGAACATGGCCTTCTGGGTTGTTACTAATGTATATTTGCCAAGGCAGAGGAATAAAACATAAACTATTTAACAATTGGCTTGATTCATAACTTTTAAGATTTAAATGTATGGTATGTGGGACTCCATTTGTACTTTTTCCCAAAGCATCACAAATATTAGAGGTGGGCCTGATTAACAAAGACACACATAAAAAATCCTATGTCCATGATGCTCTTTACTGACACAGAAGTGGCCAAGAAACAGCAGACAGTTCAAAAGGAAGAGCTGAGAAGAACTAACAAAATACCATGGATGACTATTCATTACTATTTTTATTCTTTCTTTGTCTTGAAAATGAGATTTCTGGAAAGGAAAGTATGATCATAATTAATAAATCAAAACCAATAATGGGATAGTTTAACTGGAATAAAAAATAGAAGAAAGCAGAGGGAAAATCCCCAGACATTGGTTGTATCTGCTCTCTGTCAGCCAAAGCTTGGTGTCTGAAAATTATTGCTGGGATATCTGGAATTCTTAACAAAAGTTCCAGGAAATCTGGGGGCTTCTGGACAGCATATGTGAAGTCAAGAGGAAAGAAATATTTCATCTTCTGTGAAAGTCACAAGTACAAAGAACAAGGTGTTAACAAGGTAGCAGCTAGGTGTGGCAGGGTGAGTCTGTTTTCTTCTTTTCATGTTTCTTATATTTTCTTTAAATGTCTGATGCCAAAGTTTATTGGAGAGAAGAGAGTACCCCTTCCTTCTCCTCTCAGAGTTCCTAGGGGGAAAGTAGCATGTGCCTACTTGGCATGGTGGTACTTCTGGCATGCGTTCAGCTGCCAAGTACTCCTGACATAGTAGTTCCAACTTGAACACCAGCTGCCAGTTTATATCTGTACTATGCACTAGGAGGTGGAAACTAGCAATAGCTAGTGTAGAAGAAACTTAGTCTCAGAAATCAGATTCTTTCCATGTGGATTTCAATCCTGAGGATCAGCTGGGGACTCCTTTGCTAAGTCCATCTAGGGGCACCTGGGTGGCTCAGTCGGTAAAGCATCCAACTTTGGCTCAGGTCATTATCTTGCGGTTCATGAGTTTCAGCTCCTCACAGGACTCTGTGCTGACAGCTCAGAGCCTGGAGCTGGCTTCAGATTCTGTCTTCTCTCTCTGCCCCTCCCCCACTTGCACTCTGTCTCTTTTTTTCTCTCAAAAATAAATAAAAACATTAAAAAGAAAACCATTAAAAAAATCTACCTTAGCCTCTCTGTTCTCTATCATTGTGACGTCTGGCAAATCAGTAAATCTCAGTAAACCTCAGTTTCTTTGTGCGTACTATGAGAATAAAAACTTACCTCAGAGGGTTATTGTGAAAGTTGTCAGCACAGTGCCTGCTTTACAACAGACACTTCCTAAAATATCTTGGATCCTTTTCCAAATAATGCAGTATTTTAAAATTGATGTACATTTATATCAAACACACATTGTTTCTTTTTTATTAAAAATTAAATAAAATTAGCTTGTGACTAAATTTAAAATTATTATTTAAATAAATTTAACTTATCTAAAAAGTAAACTTCTACTCTTCCCCTTCCTCAAGTTTATTCATTCATTGTCTCTACATCATGTAAGGATATATAGTTCCGGAGAGTAAGTCTCGTTGGAGGGCCAAAATGAAACTAGAGGATGTTGTTTGATTATTTTCTGCCTGTCTTCCAAGGATCTCCTGAGTTAAAAATGCATCTGGCTTCCATTTCCTGCAGAATTTTGCTTATTTGAAACGTTCAAGAAATCAATTGATCCGACTTCAAACAGACTAGGTTTTGCTGGCTGTGTAAAAACCCAAACCTCCGTTTGTGTCACTCCCAAGTCTGGACTTCACAAGCAGCCAGCTCCTTTCGTACCTTAGTAAAGGACTTCTTTTTGGCCGCTTAGGCTTTGTGCTGAGCCAAGTGTCAGGCTGGGAATTGAGGCAATAAATCTCTGTGATTCCTCATACTTGGAATTTCTCCTGTTGCTTCTGATAAGGAAATGACAGAGTCTCTCAGCTATATGCATGAACCTCAGAAAAATTTGTAATCCAAATCATGTTTTGCTCACAAAATGGAAAACAAAACGTGCTAAACCTGGCTTTGAGTTAACCCAGATGGTTTTGAGGGCTCGGGTAGTGAACATAGAAAGTATCTTTGTTTTTGACTAGATCTCACTTGGAAATTTTTAGAATGAAAAGAAATTCCTCTTATCTTTTAAAATATTCTGATCGAATCTTCATCAATTGTGGGGGTGGGGGGCTTGTGGCAGCAAAATTTTTCCTAGGTGAAGTCTTTGCAAAGGATTTTCGCCTTCCTGTAGTAAGAATAGTCCTCACTATTCATCGCATTGCTTCCTCCACCCCTTCCCACACCTACTCTGGTACTTCCAAGTTTCATACTAAGCCCCAATAACTGACTGAAATAAATGTGATTTGGGATCAGCAATTCCTCAAATATGGAATGATTTTCCCAAGATCTATCCACATTCTCTGAGATGACTAATGAAACCAACCCAGGTCTGGCTAACTCCCTGCATGATCACAGTGAAAAGATATTCCCAAAATATCTTTCCCCCCTAAAAAGTTTTCCTTTTATTTTTTTAAGTTTCTAGTTGCTTTTGAGTATGTTCTATCCAACAACATCAACCGACAACATTCACTGTCTGGCATTTTAGTAGAAGTGGTAAAAAAATTACTTGGAACAAAAAGCTTCATTCAGCAGCCATCCCTCAGCTCTAGATTTTGTTTGTCTGAGATCCACACCATACACAAATGAGATTATTTAGATCCTCCATAGTCAGAGTCCTGCAGGGACTTGGCTAGCATTGACCTGAGGTCAACTAGGCTCCTTTCAAAGGAACCATGGTTTTGAGCCATACTGTATGGGAAACGCATTTAAAAGGAGTTTCTTTCTCTCTCTTTAGTCTACAGTCAGTTCCTGATTTTGATTTTGTTGGCACAAGGTAAAATCAATGATTCAGACACATTTGCCATTTGTAGTGAATTGGTGGATCCATTCTTTTTACTATTGAGATAATTGGCTTGAGTTTCACTGATTTAACTACTTCTTTTGGTGTCATGAAGATACAGCTTTCTGAACTAGTAAAGCAGAGTCATTGTGTGACCAAGAAAAACAGGTTAATCTAAGAAAATCATGTACATTTGATCTTGGAATATGTTTTCTACTTATATTTGAACATGGAGGTGTCTGATGTCCTAAGAGTTCATTTCAAACAAAATATAGAAGCCATAGAGAAATCTATTCAGAATTTCCATTTTTACCTTTACTTAGTTTTCCCTTTCCCTCATGTCCATGCTATGTCCTGGGACAGAGTAGATTAGGGAATTAATTTGAGGACATTTGGGGGTTTACTTTTTACACTTAGCATAATAAATTTTGGAAGCTCTGAGAGAACTAAAAAATTATATAGCAAACACAACTCCTTTACTTTGCATTTATTATGCATTTGTCAAATGTATTCACTTAAAAAATATTTCTTTGGTATCTACTGTGATTCAGGTATTGGAGATACGATGACAGGATGACAGATAAGGCCTGTAAGATTCTTGTTTTCACGGTGCTTATATTTTATGGAGGGACCCAGGCGATACACCAAGTCAGATAGTTTTAGATGGAGGCAAGGGCTATAGAGAAAAGGAACTGGATCTTGCGATTAGTTCAGAGTAGGATTGATGCAACTTTAGACAGGCAGTCAGGGCGGTTGCTCTTCTGAGGAGGCAGCAGTTGAATGTAACAAAGGAGCCAGTCATGTGACACTCTGGACAGTGTGAAGGCAGAGTGCCTAACAAGTGTCAAGGCTAATAATAGCCCTTTTTTGTGAGGATTAAATGAGTTAGTATATGTGTAGAATGGTTAGAATAGTGCCTGGCATCCACAAATGTTAACTGCTTTTCATTCATTAAAAATTGATTGAATATTTCCCAGATGCCAGTGTCAGTGCTGGGTGCAAGGATGAAAGAGTTGCATGGAGAGTCCCAACTTTCAGGAGTTCACTTCAGACTCTGGTGCAAGTGATTCTCAATCTGTGTGTAGTTTACAGACCGTGTGCATCTTACTCACTGGCCTTCCTTTTTCCCAGCCCCCTCCCCCACAGAGTCTAACTAGATAGGTTGGAGACCAAACCAGAAATCCACATTTTTTCTACAGGCTTGCTCCAGTTGATGTTTAGGCCCACTGAAAGTAAAGAACCATGTCCTAATGGATAGAGTGTGACCAATTTGTGGTTCTTTTTAATATAGCACATGTTATAGCATCAAGTATAGGCAATTGCCCCACTGCAGAGTACTTCTTAATACTCAGTAGCTTTGCCCAGTTTATGGAGCCATAAATATCATGGAATTATGTTGCACAATTAACATTCTGTAATGGTTAGGCCTAACTTTTTTTTGTTGATCTTCAGCTGGCTAGGGATGCTGTGTGTTTTGGATAAACTTGCTTTTTGGCTACAGTTTGGAAGGTTTGCCTGACACTCTAAAGTGTCATTTAAAATGTGCCAAAAATAATGGCTTTTACCTTTTAGGAAGAATGTGCCAACCAATGTTTGCCAAAGGCTCTTGTATTCTGGAAGAAATTCTACTTGTAAGTAAATTTGCTTTACTGAAATTCCTCCCTTGGGCTCCACCATGTACCTATTTTTAAAGTGTAATGTCATCAAAAGGGGAGATAGGAAAGATTTATTTTATTATCTGTCCTTGGCTTTCTACTAGAATGTATCCTGTTCACTTTCTCACTTTAGAATGACTTATATACATTTCTAAAAGAGCTTAGATGCAAGATCTTGAAGAATATTTGATACAAGGACAGGTTCATGCTCATATACTCAAGGCTGAGTGCCAACAGCCTCTAATACCCAGACTGTATCCCAGTCCAGTCTATGCTGTAGATGAGGTTTCCAGTACTTTCCTATAGAGGACTTGATCTGGGAAAGGTGAATCCCATTTAATTCCCTTTTAAGTTCTTATTTTTTCTCCCTTTATTAATTTCCATCCATAGCTACTCAACAGCTGTGACATATAGAATAATGAAAATGGAAAAAAGGCTGCCCTTGCACAGGAGGTCAGAAGTGGTAAGGGTGAATAAACTGATGTAAGCTTAAGGCAAATCTGAGTCTTAGACAAGAGCTAAGAATCTTAGAATAGAGGGGCGCCTGGGTGGCTCAGACGGTTGAGTGTCCGACTTCGGCTCAGGTCATGATCTCATGGTTCATGGATTCGAGCCCCGCATCGGGCTCTGTGCTGACAGCTAGCTCAGAGCCTGGAGCCTGTTTCAGATTCTGTGCCTCCCTCTCTCTCTGATCCTCCCCTGCTCATGCTGTCTCTATCTCTCTCTCAAAAATAAATAAAATATTAAAAAAAAAAGAATCTTAGAATAGACAAGGTGGTAAAACTAATCAATTTCTGGGGCTGCAGCCTGTCAATTATTCAACCTTTTGTTGAACTCTTCAGATTGGTAATCCCCTCACCAAAGAGTGTGGAGAAATAGGTGGGAAATGTAGACCACATAAACACTGGTGAAAGATAGAGATAATGATCTGTTAATGGTCAATGTCAGTGAATGATATAACTATGTAGGCAATGAGAACTGAATTGTTACACCAGAGTAAAAGAGTGTCTTAGACAAGAATGGTTCCCTCTTGTAATTTTGATTACATTTCACCTGACAACATGGCTTTTTTAGACAAATAGAAAAGATTACTTTCCTTCCTTAGCTTTAATCATTTATTTAAGCTTTTGTGTATTCATGTTCAGTGAAGATTTGTTCAGTGCTAAATGTGTGCCAAGTGCAGAGCCAATTGCTGGAGACACAACAATAAAGAAGACTGGCCCCTGTCTTTATATAGTTTATATACTATTAAATTTTGCTGTTCTTCTTCTACACAAATGATCATAGCTCATTAGTATCCATCAGACAAGCTAAAATGTTGAAAAGGAGCTGTTCTCTCTGTATAAGTGGGACCTGATAAAGGAACTACATTTCCTTGGAATTTGTGTCCCTTTAGTTTTTTCTGCATAAGACTCAAATAATTTCTGTGTCCATTTAAAAACTACAGTTTATTCAGTTTTGGCTCCATCCCAGATTTACTGGCGATGTTGGCTAAGTCTTTGTACTCCAAAAGTGTTTTCTTGCTCTTATCAATCATGCATGGGTGATGTGATGACACTGTCCCCAAACCTTTGAGGCCGGTCTCAGTACAACACATCTGCCTGCATGTTCAAGACTGTGGTTCCCAAAAAAGAGCCACTGGCTCACAAACCCAGCACATTCCCTCCCTGATTCCACTGTAACATTTCTTTCTCAAGAGTTGAAATCTCAGGCCAATATTTAACATTCCTTTGAAATGAACTGTGGACTTGTACCTTGTACTTCTTGAGAGTGTGGAGAGCTATGCTTCCATTATTTGTATTTATAAACATGTCCTAAACAGAAGGCTTGATTTCATAATTCTCTAGTCATGGGTTTCTGAAACTCTTACAAAAGAACATTTAGAAACATCACACCAGCTTAGGCTGATTGTCTGGTTCAGAATTCTATCTTAGGGCAGGGCTCCATGTGGTATCAGGGTATCATTGTTGCTATACATGGTTCATTCTTTCAAAAGTGATAAGATAGCTTAAAAATTCTTAAATTTAAAATTCTGAAATCAGATTAAATAGTACAATTAGAGAGTTCCGAGGCTTGGAAAACTAATTCAACCTCAGGCTTCTCTATTTTGGGAAATGATATTACTACTTAACCAGTTGCTCAGACTCAAAGCTTAGGAGATATTCTTTTTTTTATCAAAAATTCTGAGGGTTTATGTAGCCATTTTTTAAATTTAAAAAATTTTTTGTAAATGCGTAATAACATTTCCAATTTAATTTTTGAAGTAAGCTATGATTAAGTGACATTGCATGATTCACCAGATAATGTTGAAAAACTAATTTTATTTTCCTAGAAAATAGTTTCTCAGAGTTATTGCAGTTTTTAAAGTCTGATATTATTTGGACAGCAACAATACTTTTTCCTTCCTTCCTTCCTTCCTTCCTTCCTTCCTTCCTTCCTTCCTTCATCCCTCTCTCCTTCCCTCTATCCCTCTCTCCCTCCATTCCTCTCTCTCTTTCTTCCTTTTTTTTCTATTGTGGTAAGAGCAGATAACATGGGATCTATCTTAATAAATTTTTAAGGGTATAGTACAGTATTGTTAGCAGTGAGTGCAATGTGATACGGTAGATCTCTAGCATTTATTTATCTTGCATAACTGACACTTCATATGCATTTGAGAGCAACTTTCCATTTCCTTCTCCCCCCAATCCCTGGCAACCACCATTCTATTTCTGCTTCTATGAACTGGACTATTTTAGATACCTAAGAGATGTTCCTGATATATCCTTTTCTCACATAGCCAATACATCAGCAAGTTTTAGGACCTATCTGTAAAGACATATCCTGAGCCACTATTACTAAGGCACCACCATATTTTGCCTGGACTTTTGCTATAGTACCTTAACTAGAGTCCCTTCCTCTACTCTTGCCCGGATCTAATTTGCCCAGAGAAACCAGAATAATGATTTAAAGATGTAGACCATTAGACACCCTGTCAACACCCTCCCGTGCCTCCCTACTGAAATTCCTGTGAACTCTGAGTTGCCTCCACAGCCTGCAAGGCATGCAGATGATGGCCCTGCCCTCTTCCCGGACACCATCTTGTTAGTCAATGTGCTCTGGCCAGTGGTATCCTTGCTATTCTGGAACAAGCCCAGCTGGCTCCCAACCCTAGGACTTTCCACTCACTTCTGTCTCTGCCTGAGCTCCCTTTCAGATCTTTGCATGAATTGGCCTTCTTCAGACCTGTGATCAAATGTCACCTCTTCAGAGAGGTCTGCCCTGATCATGTGATTTAAAGCAATGCTCTCAACTCCTCTGGTCATGGTTTTTCTTAATTACCCGACATAGTATTATACATGTATTTGTTTTCTAGTTTATTGTCTTCTCTTCAACAAGACAGAATGTAAACTGTGAAGGTGGAATGTCATCTCTGACCTCCTTCACTCCTAAATCCCCTAAACTTAAAATAGTGCCAGGCACACAGCAGATTCTCAACATACATTTGTTGAGTGAATTAATGTAGACTTTCTACTATGCTTAAGATCTAATTAATCTTCTAATTAATCTTTCTAATTCAAAGTATCAGAGGGTAGTCATCTTTTGTCTAGGTTTTGTTGTTAAAAGAAACTATAAATTGTGGGGCAAGCATAGACTAAAAATTGGGATATACAGACCCTCAATTATTTATTTACTTTTTGAAGTTGTTTAAAATTTCTGTGTTTCAATGTCCTTCATTTCTCAAATAAAGTTGATAGTAAAACTTACTGAGCCTAATTCTGAGTTTGCTGTGGTCATTAAATATATGCAAATACCATAAAACCTTGGTTTGTGAGCATAATTCATTCCAGAAACATGCTAGTAATCCAAAGCACTTGTATACCAAGCAAATTTCCACATAAGAAATAATAGAAAGTCAGACAATTTGTTCCACAACCCCAAAATATTCATATAAAAATGATTACAATACTGTAATATAATACAAAATAACAAAATATAAAGTATAAATAAAAATAAATAAACCTGCATTTACTTTTGAAAACCTTAGTGACTAGTGTGAAGATGACAAGAGAGAGGAGGGTTATTATGTAGGATGATTTTCACTATCACTAACGGAACCACTGCTATTTGTTGGTTCAGTGGAATCTTTTTCTGCATAGGGACCACTGTATATGCTCACACGGATGTTGACTACAGTACAGTATTAAAAAACTCTTGCCATATACTGTACTTAATATAATTGGAAATAAAGCAGCAGAGGAAAGGGTCTACCTGACCTAGAATGAAGTAAAGCTTTCCTAGGCTTACTCTTGTATGGAAAAGCAAAGGACTGTCCATAGGTTCTTTGAAGCGATAAAAAATACACTAGTGCCAGTTGTGGGCATCTTCTAACTTTCTGAAAAATCACTGATTTCTGCCAAATAGCAAGGTCTGAGACTGAGTATAGGAGACAATCATCCATAATCCTGCAGTGAGAGAGAGAGAGAACCATTGGCTCAGTTGTGACCATGTGATGTTCAGCGTCACATACTACTCATATTGCAAGGCATCGCTCTTTTATCAAGTTAAAATTTATAAGAAATGTTTGCTTGTCTTTCAGAACACTCCCAGAACAAGTTCCGCAATCCAAGTTTTTACTGTACTTGGAATGAGATAAAAATGTATTACAGTGAGATATTGATATTTTACTTTACTGTATTTTAATTATTACCTTTTATTCCTCCAGCTCTGTCTGCATGTTTATTTTCCTTCATTATCAAGAATCTTTATATCAGCATATCTTAGCATATTATACATACACAATACAAAGGAAACTGTTAGCACTTTGTTTTGGTAAGCATTCTATATAGTGTTTGGCTTACTGAGGTAAGAAATGGTTTAGTAATGGAAGTGTTAGATAAGAAGCTAAAAGGATTAGCAAGGACCAGGTTTTTAAATCCAAGCAAATCTCTGAGTTTGAAGTGAGGGGAGTTGAAACCCAATCCACCAGCAAGCGTGAGTTTTCTGCCCTTTGGTGAGGACTCTTGAGAAGCTGGAACATGCAGGGGTGCAGAGTTCAGGCACACAGGCAAGTGCATCCAGGAAGAGAAGTGAAGCATAGATCTCCCTGGGTGAGCTCTTTACTTGACTGCTAATGCCATGAGTGTTATTATTTACTGCTAGCACTGCTGGGCAGTAGATCAGAAGATCAGATCTTCTGTCCTGGCTCCTATCCCACATGTAGGACCATTTAAGAAAAAAACACTGCCCATTGCATCCACATTTGCTCTTGTGATCACATACACTGGTTGACTCTAACTAATAAAATCCAATCTGGTTTTAAAGAATTCCCAAATAATGTAAACTACAATTTATTTGTATTTTATAGATGAAGAAAGTGGAGTCCAGAGAGGTTAAGCGAGTTGTCCAAAGTTGCATAATAAGTTAGAAGTTGATTCCAAGTTGTTGATCTTTTTGTTGCATGACTGTGTCTCTGTGTGGTAGAAGCATTTCTTTATTCACATGAATTGATTTCATTTAGAAGAATCAGAAAAAACTCATTGATTCAGTGTGTATTTTATGAGTGTTTTTTTCCCCAGATATTGACCTGGGACTGATAACTATTTACAGATAACAATTGTTTGGGTAACTGTTTTAAATGGCCAGTATAAGAGAGGCTGGCTGGAGTCATCTCTCTTCAGGAGCTGCCTAGGTTCAATTCCAGCTGTACATATTACTGGCTGGGCAGCCTTAGGCAAGTTTCTTAATTTTTTTGTACATTGTAGTTATATTTCCTTTCTGGGAAAATGGAGATAATAATTGTATCTATCTCATTGGGTTGCTCTATATAACCGAACACATATAAAGTATCAGAGCACTGCCTACTACATAGTAAGTGCTATATATGTGTTTACTTTTATAGTATGTAGATACAAATGTAAATGATACCAGAGTACATTAGAGCTTATTCTTAGGGGTTCTCAGCTTGAACATAGTTTTGTAACAAAAAAGCAGTGTCCCAATGAAAGCAGGATTTCATTGTTGTCTCTAGATGCAGTAATTCAAAACCATCACTAGATGGCAACTGTAATCCATTGTGACTTGAGCAGCAGTGAGTTTCAGTGGATGGGTCAAATCCTGCAATCTTATTTTCTGTGCCTCACATGCAGCATTGTGAACTCAGGCTGCCTCTTCCCCATAAAGTAGACCTTTAACAAAACTGTTATGGTCAGCAATGTTTGCCTTCTGTGTCCTCTCCTGGAACTCACCCACAGGCTCTCAGTCCTCCTGATGGTAGCCTCACCGATGCCTGGGTTCACTTGCCTTCATCCTATTGTGAATTTGCATTATCAGGAGGGCTTTCAGCCAGGTGACTATGGGACAGTGTCACAAGATTAGAAGCTTAATTAGTGGTTTTCAAGAGGTGGTCCTTCTACCTGCAGCTTCAGCATCACCTGGGAACTTGTTAAAATGCAAATAGCTGGTACCCCATCTCAGACCCCTTAGTGTTTTAACAAGATCCTCCTGATGATTCTGATGTCTGCTAAAGCTTGAGAACCACTGAGATGAGCCAATGTTTAGCATCACATAAATGTTGGCATGGGGTAGATCCCCAGAGAATATTTTGCACAACCCGTTCATTTTTCTGAGAAGAGAACAATCCAGAGAAGTTAAAGGATTCACCGAACACCACGGGGTTAGGCTTGTGGCAGAGCCAGGTCCCAGGGCTGCCAAGGTGCATCTCCCAGCTTTTCCCACCCTTACCTAATTTCCCCCTCAAAACTGAGGCCACTAGGTACACATTCTAGCCCAATCCCTACTCATGAAGGAAAAAAAAAAAAAAAGTCTTCCATCTTTTTACACAGGAATTGGTTCACTCAATTGACATTTCTACATGGATAGGAAAAAAAGGAGTGTGATGCATTTTCAGTCCTATGTGTGTGCATGTGCATGTGTACGTGTGTGTGAGTGTGTGGGTGTGGGTGTGGGTGTATTGGAAGTGAGGAAGGATCCAGTTAAAAAAAAAAAGTCACATTCTCAACTGCCAGGAGAGGCATATGTGCAGGGTACCCTGGGAAACAGATGAGTGCAACTAATGCAGGTGAAGGGATTAGGGAAGATACCTAAGAGGAGGAGGCTCCAGAGCTGAACTTTGGGTGATGGGTTGGAGTTCAGCTGGAGAAGCAAGGAAAGGACATTCAAAGAGAGATCAGCATGTGCAGGGGCATGGGGCCATGAAACAGTGTGGGGAATCACAAGAGTTTGGTTTGATTGAGGGAAGTGTGTATGCGGAGGAATTGCCATGTCCAAATAATAATAATATTACTACTATTACTAATAGCTGACACTTACTGAATATTAACTGTGCACCAAATACTACACTAATCATTTTACATATACTACTAATTTAATCATTAAACAATTTTATGAGAGTCTATTCCTTTTTTTAATGTTTTCATTTTATTTTGAGAGAGAGAGAGAGACAAAGTAAGCGGGAGACAGAGAGGGAGACACAGAATCTGAAGCAGGCTCCAGGCTCTGAGCTGTCTGCACAGAGCCAGACACAGGGCTCGAACCCACAGATTGTGAGATCATGACCTGAGCCAAAGTCAGATGCTTAACCGACTGAGTCACCCTCCTATACCTATCTTATAGATGACAATAGAAACACATGTACTGTTCTTTTTCCTTAAAATCAAGGGTTACTATTTCCATTTCTTGGCCAGACATTGAACTTAAAAAAAGAGCCTTAAAATTACTTGTTTCAGGATGGTCTCCATAATGCATAGTAAGTATATATTTCAAACATGAGAGGAGTATGTTTTTAATACATATAGTTTTATTATACGTATATTTTTCATAAAGGAATAAAATCAGGAGGTTTTGACAGCCTTTCCTTTTTAACTCAAGGAATAAATGTCACATTATTCTTTGACCTATCAGAAGCTGTGAAAGTAGCTAGTTTCTCATAATAGATGATTTGTGTCTGAAAAGTGTCAAAGAAAAGCTCATTTCAGTTATTTGACTCATAAAAGAAAGGAAACTAAGTAAGGAGTGAATGCTCTGGTCTGATATATTGGCTTTGTTATGTCTTTTTTTTTTTTTTTTAACTGTATAAGCATTCAGTATGAATGTGCTTTGCATATATTATATGGATATTAGTCAATACTAGCACCTCTCCTTCCTTGTATTGGAGTACCCCCCACCAAACTAAAAACTCACATTTTAAAGTTCTGGTAGGATTTGGAATACCTAGCTCTTCCTAGGTAAGCTTCCAGAAATTCTTGGATTCTTTGTGATATTTTTCAGTGATTTCACTTTTTCCTGAGAAATTAATGTTTCTGCTCCTTAGTTTTCTCATCTGCAAAATATAGTATTGGATGAGATAATTTAGACGTCTCCTTTCAGCTCTAATGGTCTGTGAATTTATGATTTAATGATTAAATGGCACACAGAACTCATTTCTGAGTTTTCTTTATAGTAAAATTTTAGTGTTTCCATAAAAGAAGTTATCAAACCAAATATTTCTCCCTGAATTTTAAATTGGGATGATTAGAATAGCTCTACATTTCACTTTTTAGGATCACTAAGACCCTATCCAGCCTTAAGAGGTGATTTTATGATACATTCCCACATGACATTTTATACATCTCCAGGACTAAAAACTAAAGGCCAGTTTTAAGCAGATGCCATTGAAAATGATGGACGGCCAATTTGCTTCAAGGTGGAAGAGTTACATCTTATAAGATGCTCTGCTTTTCTGATTGCTGCAGTAACAATTTAGAGTTCATATTATAACCTTGATCTTTACACTTGTGTTCACAGAGGAAGCTAAACCACTTTCTCAAGAAAATCTAGAAAGTCTAACTCAATTTTCACTTTTCTTGCCTAAAGAATTTGAATAGTCCACAGGTTGCTTTATCTTGAGTCAAAGGAAGGGCAAGAACCCCTGAAAAGAGAACCTATGAAAGGTATCATTATTTCAAAATTTTGTGATTGAGAACAAAATTTGCATTTCACTCCTCTGAGATAATTTTTGCCTTTCTTGATTGCAGTCGATTTTGGAGTTGATTACAAAAGCTTTTCTATTTACTTATTATAAAAAGAATGCATGTTTATTCTGGAATTATTACAGAAAAATACAAATAAAAACAGAGATATCTAAAATTCTGCCATGCACAGTTGGCTATTTTCTTTTTCTTTTATTCTAGGTGAGCAAGAAATTGGCAACAAGTTCTACATTATATTTTGAAAACTTATTTTAAAAATTAATATATAATTAGCTAAGTTACACAATTTTTAATCTCTACCTTCAAAGGTAACATATTACTATCATTGTACTAAAAGTTATAAAATTCTTTAGTTTTCACTGTTTTGTGATTTTCAGTGCCATTTTGATTTAAGCCCTTTTCTGTTCATTTTCATCCTCCTTTTTCTAGAAAATATTTAAGATTATTTCAACCCAATTTCCTTCAAATGGGTATAATATAGAGAGGAAAGCATACCTCTGAAATTCATTCCACATTGTTTTTTGGGGGGATTGGGTTTGTTTTGTTTTTAATGTTTATTTATTTATTTATTTATTTTGAAAGGGAGAGCACAGAGAGTGAGTGCAGGTTGGGAAGGGGCAGAGAGAGAGAGGGAGAGAAAGAGAATCCCCAGGAGGCTCCGCACTGCCTGCATGGAGCCTGACTCCATGGAGCAGGAACTCCTGAACCATGAGATCATGACCTGAGCCAAAATTAAAACTCAGATGCTTAAGCAACTGAGCCACTCAGGCACCTTTGTTTTTTGTTTTTTGTGAGTGTTTTTTTTTTGTTGTTTTTTTAACATGAAACCTTTGCATTATAGACAATAGGCAAGTTTCAACACACTGGGAGCAGTGCTATAAAGATTTCTGTTATACAGAAACATTTTAACATAAAGAAAATAACAAAAAATTTTATTGCTACCTTTAGAAAGTGAAGAGTAACTCCTCCTTCATATAATCTTGTAATTAAGCATGTATTTTTCAAAAACACGTTCACAAGCCTACCAACTTGTACACTCTTTGAGGGCAGAGCTCTGGTCTTATTACCCAATACTCCTTCAATGTTTAGAACTGTCCCTGTTCCATTGTGTTTCCTGGATAAGCATTTGTGGAGTTGAAATGAATTAAATGGACTCAATTCCAAATATTTTAATTTCTGTGATAGGTTGCATTGTGATTTCAAATAGCACTGCAGTAAGAGGCAGCAATGGTTAAGAGTTTAGCTTCTGCTCCCTTTTGCTAATTTTCAAATCCCCAAATGAGATAATCTTGATCTAACTCTCAGTGTAGTGCTGAGTCCACATAATCAATGCCAGGTAGATGTTAACTTTCAGTGATCTGGGGTATCTTTTACTATATACTTTTCTGCCAAATAAGAACCCATTTTTTCCTGAGGACTTTCTGTTAGATTTTTCAAAATGGGAATAAGCTACTTCTTTAGGAATTATATATAAAATGTCTTAAAGAGTTGGTAGGGGGAATAAAATATACGATATTTTATAATAAATTTATATATAATTACTATTTTACATTGCCTGTATCACCTAATACTCCCATGTCTCATTCACTCATAATGTTTAATACGAACATATTTTAAAATAAAGTGTGCTACAGAGTCATAAATATAATATAATTTATAGTTCTTTCCATGGTACTTTTACTCTAAGCCTTTCAAGCATCCCGCAAGTCTACCATGACCCTTTTCAATGAATGAGCAATTTGAGGCATCAATTAATGAAGTCTAATTTTTCCCCTCCATGTGGAAGATAAATGAAAATGACCAGATTATTGCTGTGAATCTGCATTGCGCTATGTTTGACAGAATCTTTGAAATTTGTCTCAGCCACATCAAGACAGGTGCATAAACAGGCCTAGTACTGTGAAAACTCTGAACAATGGAATTCTCTAGTCCAGCTCTGTCCAATAGAAACAATGTGAGCCATTCAAACAATAGAAACAGTGAGAAACATGTATTACTTCACATTTTCTAGTAGTCACATTAAAAAAGTTAAAAGAAACAGGTGAGATTAATTTACTATTTTATTTACCTCAAGAATGATATAAAAAATATCGTTTTAATGTGCAATCAATATAAAAGTATCAAGAAATATTTAATCGACACTTTGTTTTTCATTCAAAGTCTTAGAAATTCCACATGTATCTTACACTCATAATACATCCCAACTGGGACTAGCCACATTTCAAGTGCTCAATCACATGTGGCCCATGGCTACCATACTAGGCAGTACTATCTCTCTCATTTCAGCTTTGGAGTCACCAGAAGGCGGCAGTGTGGTACAGAGGTAAGATGACAAAGACCAGCTTGGAATCATATGTGCCTGTTCCTGGCTCTGACATTTGATATTGAAGTGACTGTGAACAAGTGATTTAGTGTCTCTGGTTCTCAAATTTCTACTCTCTGTAATGGAGGTTGTTAATAACTGCCTTACTCCTCTTAGGAGACTGGGTAGAGATTAAATAAAATATTGTATGTGAAAGTGCTCTGTCAGATCATAAAGCACTGTACATATGTAAGGCATTATTACCCCTGTTATTGTAGATTTACTCTCATGACTTGCCCAAGGCCACATTCCCAGTGGGTAGGAGAATCAAGGATAGAATCTGGGGCTTCTGACTTCCAGCCATCTGCTTCAGCTAAAGGCTGTTTGTACCAAGCTAACTTTAAGAAACAAAACAAAACAAAACAAACCCCAGACATTTTATTAAAAAAAAATAAGGAAGAAAGTGTCAGTAAGAAGTGAATTCCATATTAAATAGGGTCTTCTTGACCACTGTTCTGAAGTTAAAATTAAACATATAGGATATTTATATACTTATAAATCAGAATTACAGCCATCAAGGATTGGACTTTATTGCTGTCATATAATATAAAACCCCACATTCTTCAGTGTTTCAAACAACTTCTAAATTGAACTTGTGGTTTCCCCACTCTATTTACCTCCAAAATATAGTACAACCACAAGAAAGCCCTTCTGTAGTGGGCTTGATTAATAAAACAGATATGGATAAATTCAGCACATTTTCCATGGATATTTTTGGTTACAGATGTAGCTCATTAATTCCCATGTGTGAGACACCTCGCTAGGGTGAATCCAAAAGACACCTTAGTCTCTGAACATAAAGTGTGAATAATTCAGTTTAATTCACCCTATTGAAGTGCTTACTGTGTGCAAGGCACATCAGGTATTTTAATGATTGGAAGGAGTTTATTTTTATGATAATTGTCACTTAGAGATATAACTTGAAGGAAATATGGAATTTATGTACCAAAATGTCTATGACATATGATTCAGTAATCTGTATTTTCAGAAAGTAAAAAGATGATCTGAAGGGTAAATCCTGATTACTTAAAAATAAGGAGCACCTGGGTGGCTTAGTCGGCTAGGAGTCCAACTCTTGATTTCTGCTCAGGTCATGATCTTACAGTTTCTGTTAGACTCTGAACTGACCCTGCAGAGCCTGCTTGGGATTCTCTCTCTTTCTCTCTCTGCCCCTCCCCTGCTCATGTTCTCTCTGTGTCTCTCAAAATAAACTTAGAAAAATTATTTAAAAAAACAAAAAATAATTCTAAAAGTGACATTCTTTAACTTTGAAGGGCACACAGCAGATTAACTCTCACTGTTTCCATTTTTCTAACTATAAGTCTATCATGGTTTTCATATTTATACTTTTTTGCTTATTTTCTACATTCCTTTCAAATGAATTTCTTCATAGAACTTTAAAAACACACACAATAGTTAGAGCTTTACACTATGTGAAATTAGGCACAAACCAAGTTCATTTTCACTAAGAGCAGACATATTCAAAAAGTTCTTTATTCTTTTTTCTGTCAAAATTCCTTCTTAGAAATGACTTTCTATTGGTTATTTTTATTAGAAAACTATCATATATAAGCTTTGAGCCTGCTGACTTGATGACTGTGTTAAATAAATGTAACTTCTATTTTCATTTGCTGAATCATTGCTGTTGACGATTGAATGAAATCATTTTTTGAGTAACCTTTACATTTTATTGCTTTTGCACCCTAGTTTAAAAACAAAGCTTAATTTTTTAAAAGTCCAATAAAGTGTATTTTTGATATTTCCACCATAACTTTACAAGCAATTCTTCTCCTCTGCCCTATAATAACCACCTCCTGCATTTTTATGATTTAGTTTAACATTATTATTGTAATTTTTTACTGGGTGAGCCCATCAGTGTCCTTGGCAACAAGATTTTGTTACAAGAAATCCAGAAGCTGAGCCTCTGGTTGATTGCAACAATTATAAAATTTCTCTGGATTGCGTTCAGAGCCTTACCCTGACATTATGAATGTAGCAGAGTCATACCTCCTTCATCAGCTTTTCCAAAATATACGATTGGTTTGAGTACTATAAGCTGTTACTTAAACGAGCATATATTTTTTACTCAATGGTTTTGCATTATAAATATTTCATTTGATTAACATCTGGCTTTGATGGAATCCAGCCAAAATAATTAGAGGTACCTGTAGTAAAAATGTGATACCTAAGGAAAATCATTAATGTACTTGCATTTCTTCAAAAATTCTGAATGAATTCATTCTAGACAGGATGTGGTCATGTGGCATTAACTCTTAAGGCCAGATGCTGTGCTTTTTCTTTTTGTTCAAGTACACCTTGAGCAGAATGTAAGAATCTGAGGAATCTTAACTATTTATTCTTTAAATTACTAAATAAAATGAAATAGACTATGAAAAGTCATTGTACTATTGAATATTAGGAAATATTGAGTTGCGTGTCCAAAAGTCACACTTAAGACCAGGCAATGGTAATAAGCATAGGATGGCTGGGGATACTATGAGATAATGTCTACTCTTCAGAAATGAATGGTATTTTTTTTTTCCAATTGATGTTTAAAAGTTAATGATGTGCTTTATATTTTAATTGCTTCTACTAAGAGATGAATTAAGGAATAAGAAATACTGGCATACTGTTGTTTTCAAATTGTGGATATATTCAATACTGAATACGAATAAAACTGTTATTTGTTACATCATGCTCTGTTTCACAGATCCTAGATTGTCATTAGGAAAATTTAGTACATGGCACTTCAGTCATCTGAAAGGAATCATTTCTTCATTACAGCTCATAACTTAAAACCATAAAGTATCAGCTAGGGAAAAAAAAAAACAAAAACAAACTTGGCCCAATTAAGAGAAATTTGATAATGGTAGGAAAGTACATACAGACATGATGGGAGATGATAAGATTATTTTAATTTTCTCATTTGCACTGGAATTATTTATTTTACAAATCTCCGATCTTTTATTACTTAAAACCCTCTGCTGAATCATGAAAAGAAGCTTAAGTTAGCAATTTTCCTCTGCAAAATCTAGCTGCTAGCATCTGGTGAACACTTGGATACCTAGTCAGGGCCTATGGAAATAATTATTTTAAGACTGTATTCAACGTGCCTGGGCTTAAAAATCAGCTAGAATCACACGCTGCACATGTATTTTACCCTGGGGAATTTTAAAAGCTGGCATTAATAGCCATGGTCTCAAGGCTTTTGCGGCAATGAAGATGAGGATGGAACACAGGACCTGAAGGCAGGCCAGATACCCCAGTGTCTGCCAATTGCCCCTATGTTCCCAGACAGCAACATCCTTCCGTCTGCACTTGGCCTATGGCCACTGCGCTGCCCTCCATTGCTTCTCACACTTACACTGAGACTTGGCCGGCCTGAGGAATCGAGAACCAGTGTCCTTGCTTGTGCCTTCCTGGGGCTGATTTCTGTCTCTTTACTGGATGTTGCTTCACTTCCTGAACAGCTTCTGAGGTAGAGAAAAGAGGATACTTTTACTCAACTGGAAGACAACAAGAAGCTGAATTATTATCAAAGTATATTGTTTTGGGATCAAAGGAGAAATTATATAATAGGGATATAATTTCAATATATAGCACTTCAATAAAAAACTGCTATTATTTACCTGAATGTAAGTGGTCTTTTAGAAGATATTAGAGACCCTGGTATGCTGATTAGGAAAGAATAATTTTTTGTGTTTCTACGTATGAAAGTATGCAGTTATTTTAATACATATAGTATATAGAGTTTTTTCCAGATAAATAATCTATTGTCTATCTTTATTGCTTTTCATGATTATGTTATGTGTTAAGTTCTCATTAATGTAATTACTTCCCATTAGTACACATTTGAAGTAATTAACTTAATTCCCATTAGTACACATTTGAAGTAATTAACTTAATTCCCATTAGTACACATTTGAAGTAATTTAGAAAGGATTTGGGATTTGCTATACAGGAAGAAAATTTATGAGGAAGTAATGCCTAAGGGAGAAAAGTTAGATTTATTTAAGAAAATTAAACTTTTCCATCTAATTTGCATAAAACAGTATTCGAGTTAAAAACTATTTTCTTTGTTACTTATCAAGTCTGATCTGATAGAGCTTTAATTTGGCAACACTTTTGGGTTTTCATTTGAGCTTTTGCTGTCATTTGGTTAGTTGGATATACTTTAGAAATAATCTGTAATTCAGACTTTATCACATGGGACTTCTCTCCACCTAAACTCAATTTTCAGAAATTTAACTTTGTGTTTTGGGTACAGGTACTCTCTATTTTATTTTGCTAGATTTCATATGAACTTGATTAGGAAACAGGCTTAGCATTTGTTGCTCAAACAAGATTTAAACAGGAACAACTTAGACACTTGAATAAATATAAGATTTGAAAGCCATGATTGGTTGATTAAGAAATAAGTGCAGAGCTGAGTATCCAGTTCAAAATTTCTCCAATGTGATATAAATAGTACATTCTAGAGTAGTAATATTCAGTAAAATTTTCTGTGATAATGGAAATGTTACGTATTTCACTATTCAATTTGGTAGCCACTAGGCACATATGGCTATTAAGTTCTTGAAAGGGGGCTAGAATGATTGAGGAACTGAATGTTTAGTTTTATTTCATTTTAATATTATTTAATATCTATTTGTGGCTAGTGGAGAGTATAAGTCTAGAGTTTTCCTGTATTTAACATGAAATGAAGAAGTCATTGAATGTCTTCTAACTGCTGAATGTCTATAAAACACAAGTGTCCCCAAAACACAAGGCTCAGGTTCTGATGTGTGTGCACAGGCCTAGTGGCTGGATACAACACGTTCTGAACTTTGGTTCAACTTGTGGATATTCAGACATAAATAAAGTCTGGGTTAACCATATGTGATTTGAGAGTGCTTTATCTCTAGAAAGCCATGGGATCTCAAATTATTTCTAATAATAAAGTTCAATGATGGTAAATGGACTCAAGGACTTGACTTTTCTAGTTCATTGCTTGTATAGTGTGACTGGCAGTTAATAAAGAGAAATATGAGGGAGATTCTGCAAAAACAACTGCTTCAATGAAAAAGAAACTCTTCATATTCAGACTGGGTAGGAGGAACAGGCTGATACACACTTCTGTGCCTTTTCCCAAATTATTCCTCAATATATATTCATTGAACACTGCTATGTGCAAGGAGACACAATGTTGTATTTGTGTTGGAGACAAAATGTTAAAAAAAAAAAAAAAAAAACTAAAACAGAGGGCCCTTCCCCTTATGGTGGTTAATTGTATTAGATAATAAGATTTTTTCCAATGTTTTCCTCCAAAATTCATTTTTTCCTGGATATGGTGAAAATAAAATAGGAGACTGATACACAGAATAGACAGAAATGCTGATCACTCTTACATGTGGGTCATATATCTTAAGCATTTTATTTCTCTCTGCAGCTTTCACAGTCCTGCACCCAGGGAGATGACAAAATCAGTTTTTGGAATGCAATACTGCAAGCAGAGAAAATAACCCAATAGACCTCAGTGGCATTTTTAGAACGTGAGATGAGTGTCGCCATTTAGCATTTACTGAGTGTTTACAACATATATTTAATATGAGTTCTTTCCTCTTTATTCTCCAGAAGAATGTCTTTTAAAATCGTTACTAGTTTTTTGTTGCTCTTACCGGATGACACTTTTTTTTTCTTTGCCAGTTGAAACACTGTAAGAAAGAGTACTACAATTACCATTTAAAATGAATCAAATCCTGGGGACCTGGGTGGCTCAATTGGTTAAGCATCTGACTTTGGCTCAGGCCATGATCTCATGGTTTGGGAGTTTGAACCCCATGTCTGCTCTGTGCTGACAGCTCAGAGCCTGGAGCCTGTTTCTGCTTCTGTGTCTCCTTCTCTCTCTGCCCCTCCCCCACTTATGCATGCACTCTCTCTCAAAAATAAATACCCATTAAAAAATAATAAAAATGAATGAAATTATTCAATATTTAAACATAATTGCAAGACCCGAAAAGAACAATTAGCTACACAGGGCTAAAATAGCTCATTGTATTTTAGTTCATTTTGAAAAACTGAGCCAGAAATGTGGCAAAGTATTAAGCAAGAACTATTTACTTAGACTTCTTTTCTTTTTTTTTTCTTTTTTTTGCCTCTACACAGCAACTACATAATTAAATGTATGGTTCAACCTACATTTTTACATGAATTTTCAAAAGTGTCACTGATGGAAATTTAAGGACGAAAAGGATTAAGAATTAAATTCAGTGGGGGCGCCTGGGTGGCTTCGTCAGTTAAGTGTCCAACTTTAGCTCAGGTCATGATCTCATGGTTTGTGAGTTCAAGCCCTGATGGAGCTCTGTACCGACAGCTTGAGGCCTAGAGCCTGCTTCAGGTCTGTCTCTGTCTCTGCCCCTCCGCTGCTCCCACCTTCTCTCTCTTCCTCTCTCTCATATAAATAAAACATTAAAAATTTTTAAAAAAAGAATTAAATTAAGTGAATTCAACTACAATACATAGTACTTAAAAGTATCTAAAGAACTTAAAATCATTTCTCCAAATATATTATTTGATAATGTCCTTGATTTTGTGTACAGGCACTTTGAAAATAATTTTTTAAAATGGTTTAAAAAACAATGAAAACTCGCAAAAAAAAAAGAGATAAAGTTATACAATACTTAAAAACCAATTGCATATTAAAACTTATGAACAAAATTAAAAGGTAAAGCGGAGTTTGCTTTACTGTTTGAACAGTTCCATACCCTATGGAGGGCTGAAAATATGGACACAAGTTCTTTGATCCTCTTCTGTGTTTCACCCCATTGATTCTGGGTAGATTTGTGTCTGTTTTGATGAACAGTGCACAGTGAAGATGCCACTATGTAACTTCTGAGCTTGGGTCATAAAAGGCCACAGAGTTGCTGCCTTGTTTCTAAAATACTGTCTAAGAAGTGAGACTCCCGAGACCATTGTGCAAGAGCACACACATTCTGGTGTGCCAGTTGTCAATGCCGGTAGAGCTCAGGCTTCCTTCTCTCCTTGCCAACTCACTAAACACGTGAGTAAAACCTTCTGGGGCTCTTCAGAGCAAGTAAGGAGTTAAGAGCAGAAAAAGCAAGCAGCGCAGGCCCATAAAATCATGAGATAAAATAAGATGTTTGTTGTTTTAAGCCACTACATTTTGAGGTGGATTGTTATGCAGCAATAGATAAGTGGAGCATACCCTCCTGCCCATATGATGTTTTTACAATGAAAATTTAAAACTTGAAAGTGAAATACATGCTGGGAGGTTATATGCAAAAATTGATAAAGACAGTCTTTATTTTTTTAAAGACAATCTTAATAGTCGTCTTATATAAAGAGCTCTTACAAATGTGGTTGGGTGACTCAGTCGGTTAAGTGGCTGACTTTGGCTCAGGTCATGATCTAATAGTTCATGGGTTCAAGTCCGGCATCAAGCTCTGCACTGACAGCTAAGAGCCTGGAGCCTGCTTTGGATTCTGTATCTCCCTCTCTCCCTGTCCCTCTCCCACTCACGCTCTGCCTCTCTTTCTCAAAAATAAATAAACATTAAAAGATTAAAAAATCACCAAGAAAAATGTAGTAACACCATGTAGGGAAATTGGCAATTAAGCAAATATAAAACTCACAAAAGGAAAATGAAAAGACTAAATCATGTGTAAAAAAATGTTGAATCTCATTAGTAAGTAAAAGAATGTGAATTAAACAATAGAGGTAAAAGTCTGGTTATCAAATTGGCAAAGATAAAAAGACTATATTTAATGTTGGTTTTGGGTTAAGTGAGAGTATAGATGACACAAACTTTTTGGAAAATAATTTGATATTACAAAGTAGAGTTTTAAAAATATCCTATTATTTGGTATGCCTGGGTGGCTCAGTTGGTTAATTGTCTGACTCTGTACTTCAGCTCAGGTCATGATCCCATGATTCATGAGATGGAGCCCTGTATTGGGATCTGCACTGACAGCATGGAGCCTGCTTGGGATTCTCCCTTCCTCTCCCTCTGCCCCTCCCCCATACTTTAACTCTTTCTCTCAAAATAAATAAACATTTAAAAAAATCATATTTTAGGGTGTTTGGGTGGCTCAGTCGGTTAGGCATCCAACTTTGGGTCAGGTAATGATCTCACGGTTCGTGGGTTCGAGCCCCGCGTCAGGCTCGGTGCTGACAGCTCAGAGCCTGGAGCCTGCTTCAGATTCTGTGTCTCCCTCTCTCTCTGACTGTCCCCTACTCACACTCTCTCTCTCTCAGAAATAAATAAAAACATTAAAATTTTTTTAAAAAATAAAAAATATTTTTTGATACAGCTAAGAATCTAGGAATTCAAGTGAGAAAGTAATGAGAAATGAGGTAAAGTAATATATGAAATATCACAATCTTATTTTTTAGGAGTAAAAATAGAAATAGGCTAAGTGTCAATTAGTACATTAAATAAACTACGTACATATTTTATATTACAGAATATTATTTAATATTTAGAATGGAATTTCAAATATAATTTGTTAATTCTGATCTAGGGAAACCATAGTATAGTAGGAAAAACCAGGGCTTTAAGTCACATAGACCAAGTTTTGAATCCTGGATTTGCCATTTACCTTTGCTGGATATATGGAAATTTTATTTACCTCTCAGAGTTTCAGTTTTCATATATGAAAAATGGGGCTAAGTAACTATTCCTTCGGTGGTAGTGATAATTAAAAGAGATTATGTGTATAAATTATGTATATAAATATAAAATTAGCATAATAGTTTCTCAGTAAGTGTTGTTGCTTTTCTTACAATCCAAGGACACCATCTGAACTCCATATCCAAATTCACATCATTTTCCAAATTCACTACAATTTTTTCCACTCTAGCTCCCTCTATTACCCCTTTCTACCATAGTCCAGTCCTTATACCGTAGAGAGATCTCAAAGACAAAAGCAAACAAAAATGAGTCAATTTTCTTGCTTACAGTTCTTTAATGATTCCAGTTGCATTAAAAATGTATCTACTCTTGGGGCGCCTGGTGGCTCAGTCAGTTAAGCGTCCGACTTTGGCTCAGGTCATGATCTCACAGTTTATGGGTTTGAGCCCCACGTAGGGCTCTGTGCTGACAGCTAGCTCAGAGCCTGGAGCCTGCTTTGGATTCTGTGTCTCTCTCTCTATCTGCCCCTCCACTGCTCATGATCTGTGTCTCTCAAAAATAAGCATTAAATATTTAAAAAATGTATCTACTCTTGCCCCATTCTCTACACAGCAGCTGGGTGAACTTTGAAAAAGTGAATCGGATTGTGCTATACCGACTTACAATCCTACTCCTTGCACTTAATAGTTCCTCATAACACTTAGAACAGACCTAAACTTATTCCTTGGCTTCCATGCCCCATATGATGCCTACTTTGCCTTCACCCCAATTCTACCTCTTCTTCCCCTTGCCCTTTATTCCACAGCCACACTGGCCTACCCCTTATTGAAAACATAATGCTGGTCCCCACCTTCAAGCCTTTGCTGTTCTTCTGTCTGGAATGCTCTTCCCCCAGAACAGTGCATGGTTGAGGCTTCACCATTTAAATCTCAACATGAATGCCATTTCCTCAGAGAGGTTTCTCTTGACCATCCAGTCTACAGTCAGTCACTCTTCTTCATGTATCTCTAATAATCCTCTTTAATTGCACAGTAGCAGTTATATCTTTCTTACTTAATTATATATTCTCTGCATTTATAATCTGCTCCACACCAATGCTTCCTTTCTCCTCACCCCTCCTTGAGAGCAGGGAACTTTCTTTTGTTTACTGTAGCATCCCTTGCAATGAGAACTAGCCTGGCACATGGTAGGTGTTCCATGAGTATTCACTGGATGCATTGGAAGTACTTTCTGTACTTCTGAGACATAGCTTAGCAGTGCAACAGAAACAACATTTGACATTTAAAAAAAAAACACAGAAATTTTAAATTGTATGGGCATTTTTTTAAAGCTTTGATGGTTCTGATTAAAGTTAAACACATTGCTCCAATTTTGAAAAAAGAAAAAAACCACAAACAAAATCATAACAGTGTAAAATTATTTCAGGAGTGTGATGAGAGCTCTCCTGTCAAATCAGATGCTTTTAAAAGCATACCACCACTCAACAGGCTCCTTGCTTTGAAATGAAAAATATGCACCTCCCACCAATATTTTTCCTGCTGCAGAACATGTGATTTATTTACTGGATAGGGAACAACTCTTAGTAAAAGCCTACCCTTTCAGCACTGAAAGTGTTGAAAAGAGGGTTTCTGTTTTGAGGCTGGTTTAATATAAGCCTCAATTAGATGTCCTAATGACCCCACTGGGTAGATGAGAGTTGAAGCTGTTCTTCTTGTCACTCAGTCTGGGGATTGCAGGCCCTTAGTGGTTGGGCCTCAATGTCCAGGGATGATCACAAGATCTTACAGTAGTTAGATCCATTTGTATAAAATCCATGAGAAAAATTCTGAATTGCTATTTATAGATATGCCATACCATTTCAGAAATTATATAACATTCAGACACTCAGGCACAAGTGTGGAGAAGTGTTTCAACATAGTCTGTCCTCACCAGTTTTGAATTTCCTCCACAAAGCAGGCTGGCCACATTCTTATGATTCTTGAAGAGAAAGGAAATACATGTTTATTAAACATGTCGTTTGGGCTAGTCTTGCTAATTGTGTTATCTGTACCGTTTCACTTAATCCTTATGACTGTGTAATAAATGAGTAAAGGCAAGAAGACAGAATCTATTCTTTCACATAATGTGGAACAAAGTTGGTGAAGCAGGAATTAGCAAGATGAAGGAATGACTTATTCTTATTCCACTGACATTATACCATGGTTTATTTAAAAAAATTTTTTTGTAATGTTTATTTCTGAGAGAGAGAAAGAGAGACAGATAGCGTGAGCAGGGGAGAGTCAGAGAGAGAGGGAGACACAGAATCTGAAGCAGTATGCCATGGTTTAGTTTCAAGTTTTTCAACACTATACTTCACTTTACTGATTTAGGCAGTTGTCTGGAGCATGATAAATGTTCACTGATTAATAATACTATTAAATTGAGCATCTGAGTTATTTAAAAATGCCAGGATGCAGAAAAAGACAATTGGATGAAGCAATTTGAGGTTTCTGGAAGCTGTTTTTATCTTCTCATAGAGTACTATATCTGATTTGGTTTCATTAATAATGTTTGGAGAACTGAAGGACCCATTTCCTTTTCTCTTCCCATCCAGAGAATGACTTTATCCTTCAGCTGATTTTTACAAAGACTTAAGATAAAACTAGGGTTGAGAATTTTATTTCTACTCAGGGAGGATCAATTCTGAATTATCAACAAAGTTCTGATACATTAGAAGAGAGGAAAAACAATCTCCTGAGGTTGTACTAAGCTAGTATTGAAGGTCTGGCTTGCTAGATCACTGGCCACCTTTTAGGTACATTATGGTTACAGAGATATTAACTTTCCTTTATTTTAAGATATACATTATTTTCACACAGTTCAAAAAGTCAAATCTAAATGATCTGGTAGATGAAAGGACTTGAAAGATCTAAATAGCTAAAGTATATCTGAAATCTTCGGATTCCATTAGTTTGGAGTTGGGAAAGTAGAAGTGAGAAATTAACACTTTAATGTGTGAAAAATTTGAGAATTAGTGACTTTGCTTCCGAGAACTGGAGAGGTGTAGCTTCATGAGTTGAAATCTAAAGTTAGGTCCTCATCATGCAACTTAAAGAGGTGATATTTGACAGAAAATAGTCTGATATTTTCATTCTAGGTGCATCTTTCTGATACTTTTGCAACAAATAGAAATATAGCAAATATTTCCCAGAAATTCCTCATCTTTGCCCAGAGATTATACCCCTCTTCAAATGAAACCACTGGATGAAACTTCAGACAGGATAAAATATTGGCACTATAATGGTAATTCAAGATGTGGTCATGTATGAAGTACATGTATGAGATCTCCCAGTATGAAGTCTCCTTTCAGTTATGCAGGTATTTGGCATTGTAGAGCACTGCTTAAATTGAACCAAAACTGCAAAATAAATGGGTTCCTTTGTTTGGGCTAACTTTATTATGACATCATTGGGTTTAATCATATTGTCATTTACATTATAATCCATTCATATATTTATCTATGCAATTAATTGAGTAATTGATAAATTAGACATACCTTATCTAAGATGAGCTATAAAGCCATTTGTTTTGGGCAAGGTTTTTTTAAAAAATACTTTGGGTGAGTAAAATTAGATTTGGCTTCACCTCTCATTAAAAGTTGATTTGTTGTTATCTAAGACTAATGGATGATACTGATTCAGTAACAGCCAACCAATTAAAATGATGCCCTAACATAATCATTTTATGTACCTTTTAAGTAAATCTTTTTAGTCACTTGTGGAATAACTATGATCCAAATCATGGTAAGAGGAAGCAGGAAGGAAAGATAAGTGCTATGTGTATTTGGGATATGAGTGAGGTTCTGAAACACACCCGAACCTTCATAGGAAAAGCAGGATAAGAACCAGACTCTCTCAGGACACCAGGACATGGCTGAGCTCCATTTCTGGTGGAAAGGTATTTACTTCGATGTTCTAGACATAGGTTATTTTTGCACTTGAATGCGATGGTTCCTTTAACCCTTTAACAATCAAACTGTATTGTTCCTAATCTGAGGTCAAATTCGGTCTCCAAGGAAGGGGGCCCCTCTCAAAAACTTGCTCTAAAGTAAGTCATAACTCAATAATTATAGCAATAGCTATTAATTACTGAGGATGTCTTGTGAGGCAGGCTCTGTGCTAAGTATATTTTACATACATATTACATCATTTAATCCTTACCATGAGGCTATAATGAAGCAATCCTCTTATATTTAAGATTGTTCAAACTTTGAATGAACTCATCACACAGACAGACATACAAACACACAGAGACACAGACACACACACACACACACACACATTTTGAGGATAGATTATGTTTTGCTCCCTTCTCCCTCCCCAGCCCACAACAAGTGTGTCTAAAAATAATTGGTGCCTAGAAAATATTTGTTGAATTAAATGAAATGTCATTTCCTGTGCTTCCCCTGAGGGAAGGGTTCTCATCAATCATTTTGTCCTTTGATGTAACTTTGAGACTCTTAGGAATGAATAGACATTGGAAAATTTTTAACCCAATACTAAGAAATGTGGATTGACTCATCTCTGTCCTCTTGGGCCAGTGAGGAAGACTGGTATAAAGGAAGGCTGGGGGTGCTGTGCAGGGATTGGGAAGAAGAAACAATTATTAGTTCCGGTGAAAATGGCTTTTGTTCTTTCCGGGCTGTAAACAAAGAAATAAGAAGGCAAAGACACTATGAACTTGATAGTCTTGCATGGAGTATCAAACATAACCTCTTGGGGCAGTGGGCACTGACTGGTGATGCTCTGAGCTGAGAACCCCAGCAAGGTTGGGCTTACATACCAAGAGAATGGAGTGCCATAGTGGAGGGCAAGCTTCCAAATACTTGTCACAGTCTTGCTTTCTGTGCCTTTCAGACCCTGAATTATTAGGTTTTCCAGTTGTTGACTGTACCTTCGTCCGCACTGCTCAGTTTCTAATGATCCCTGGAACCCATTATGACTTCAGGGTGTTCCGTATAGGAGGACCATGGGATGACACAGACTCTTTTTTTATTTTTATTTTCTAAATGTGTATTTATTTTTGAGAGAGAAAGAGAGAGGCAAAGAGAGAGGGAGACACAGAATCAAAAGCAAGCTTTAGGCTCTGAGCTGTCAGCACAGAGCCCAGCATGGGGCTAGAACTCACAAACTGTGAGATCACACCCTGAGCTGAAGTCAGAAGCTTAACCAACTGAGACACCCAGGCACCCTGACACGGCCTCTTTGAATTGGGTCCTCTCCTTCAACTTCAATTAATCCATGAAGTTCTAAATTTATTATTAATTTTTGGAGCATTTAGTCATGCCAGGAACCATCACCGTCGAGCACAGTCACACGGTGTCCACCTGCATGTATACCCACTGTATTGCGCAAAGCAAGTTAAACAGACTTCATTCCTCGCCTCCAGGAGCTCACAATAAAAACCAGACAATAGATGTGGTTAACACTATGGGGCAAACAGATGCACAGCTGTATAAACAGAGAAGTACAACAAATTAGAGAATTTGGGTATGAATTGTGAGTGCAAGTGCTGTTCGTGTGCTGGAAATAAGAAGCACTGCAAGTGGCCTAGAGCTCGCTGGAGTCCACGTGAGGGTAAGGAAGGAGAGGGTGACAGTAGTAATGGAATTATCTTGTCATCTGTAACAGAATCATCTGTTTCTTTCAGTTAGGAGGCAAAGAAGCTCTTTTTTGGAGTGCAGGGAGAGGTTTTCTCCTGCAGAGGTGTTTCCTCTGAGGGCACATGTATTGTTACTTAGGCCTAGTTTCTTCTAAGAGATTTGGTTGTGACCAGCCTAAAGAAGACAAATAAAAATCTATTAAGCAGAGCATACTGCCAGAGAGACTCCATAAGCCTTCTCTCTACTGGAAACCAGATTAAAAAGAAAATAAAAGCCAGAATATATTATAATTGTACATTCCACTTATAACCAACTATCGTATGCCAAATGATTTTCTGAGGAAATGATTACTTTGGGTGAATTTTTGTTTACTAAAGAACAACATTTCTTACCATTGTCTAGTGTTTATTGTCTTTGACATCTTAAACATTGTCAGGAGTTTATCTGGATTTACAGAATTCAGCTGAAAGCGAATTCCAGGCAGGTTTCTACCTCAACCACCCTGGGCTGATAGGTATCTCTCTTCTCTTAAATATATCCAGACAGGGAATTTGAAAACTTCCCTAGGAATCTTTTCCAGGGTTCATAAAACCGTCAATGCCAGTAAGATCTTTCCATCTAACTTAAATTCCTTTGGTTGTAATTTAAATTCATTTCCTCCTCTTCTTTCCTCATTAGAGAGGAGAGTATGACCTCTCCCTCAACCCCCACCCCCACCCCAGCCATAGCCATTCCTCCAAATACAGCTGTTAAACACACACCTCAGGCTTCCTTCCTGGACATAAACGAGTTCTGTCTCAGATGTCATCTATTTATAATTTCTTTTTAACATTGGCTTCTGCCTTTTTCTCAAGGTAAGATAATCTGCTATGATCCCCTACCATTGTGAATTTCCATTGTGATTTTGTGAGGTTTGTTCTACAAATATTGACATGTTAAGATGCCTCCTTTCTGAAGTTCCAGTAAGATCTTATGTATTAGGTCATAAAAATCTAAAACAACATTCGAATTTATGTTGCATGCCTTCTTGGAAGGAGTGAGATGATAATCTCAGTGTATTAATGGCCACATCCTAGCCCTTACCACCTCAGGCAAGCAATTTACCTTGAGATATCACAATGTGGGGATGCCTTGCTTTTCACAACTATAAGTGAGGAGAGGAACAAAAGAATTTCAAAGTTTTAATCACCTTTAATGTTCAAAAATTCTGTAAGTATGTTCTAAGCAGTTCTTTTGCCAAAAAAGAATGCTAGTTCCCCTTAACTACCATTCTTTTTACTAACAGTGGCCAACATGTGTCATCTTATTACTGATCTCTTAAGTAAAAATCTCTAAGTTCTATTCAAAAAATTGTTATTAAGGTATGACTTTCATATCTTAATACAGCCCTCTTGAGTACCTACTTCTGTTTATATGATACTAGTGTCAAAGAGTACAAGTTTTTGCTTATGAGAAATCATTTTTCAGATATTATGACCTAAATATTTTCTCAAGGTCATTGATATTATATATGAATGGGTTCTTTTTGTTTTTGTTTTTTAAATATTTTATTTATTTTTGAGAGAGAGGTAGAGACAGCATGAGCAGGGGAGGGTCAGAGAGTGCGGGAGACACAGAATCTGAAGCAGGCTCCAGGCTCTGAACTAACTGTCAGCACAGAGCCTGATGCGGGGCTCGAACCCACGAACCGTGAGATCATGACCTGAGCTGAACTCGGACACTTAACCAACTGAGCCACCCAGGCGCCCCTATATGAATGTTTTTTTAAATAGCTTTTATTCCACTGGAAAGGAGCCTATAATTTTCTATCTTTATTCACCTGGGTATATTCCCCGTCTTATATGCTCTGGGATCTTTGAAAGTCCATACAAACACAAGGAGCATTTTGAGAATGTGATGACACATAGAATTCCCTTTAAAAGATAATTCCTTTATTTCAAATACTCAAGTAGTATGGAATAAAAAATTATATTATTGAAAGAATTCTCAAAAGTAGGACGTTGAAAAAATTCCACTGCAGAAATATTTTTGGGATGGATCTCTTTCTCCAGTGATAATATGTTGAGTGATCAATTTTCATTTCATTTCCGTTTAAACTTTTACTGAACTTTGAATTAAGCATCAACAGGAACATCAGTGTTAGCCACACCACCTCCCTCAGTTAAAGAACCCAGTGTCTGCTGAAATATTCTCAAGGATTTTATACTAAAGGTGGATATTTTCTTCTGCTCTTTTGCCTTTTCATGACTAGCCTGGCCTTCCCTTGTCCCTTGTCTGGCAGATATAGCTTATTTTACATCATGTTCTGTGTGACTTGAAAAATCCTCTTTGTTAAACCTAATGGCTAATTCAACAGGGGAAGTCTGAATTTAACCATATTTCAGATATCAAAATGGGTTGAATAAGATTGTATGAATCTGAGCCACTCTTTCTATTATAAGATTGCCAGCACTCTATTGTCTGCCTCAAACAACACATCTACCTGAGATTTAAGCCACTGCCTTCACACCCTTGTGGCCATCACCATGCTCCTCTCCTCAGGCCTCTCTCAGCCCTGGTGGCTTTTGTGGCAACTGAACATAAAGTAAGTGCTCTGGACTCACTGGTTTGATGGCTGGTCTGCTTGGCAATCAGCTGACATTTCTCATAGTACTTTACATGTTTTGTCCAGTCTTGCACCACACAGGTCATGCTACTTGTCTCCAAATGACAATTGAAAAAAATTTTTTTATTTAAATCAAATTTAGTTAATATGTAGGGTAATAATGGTTTCAGTAGTAGAATTTAGTGTTTCATCACTTATATATAACACCCAGTAGTCACCCCAACAAGTGTCCTCCTTAATGCCCATCACCCATTTAGCCCATCCCTCCACCCACCTCCCCCCCAGCAACCCGTGGTTTGTTCTCTGTATTTAAGAGTCTTTCATGGTTTGCTTTCTTCTCTGTTTTCATCTTATTTTTCCTTCCCTTCCCCTATGTTCATCTGCTTTGTTTCTTAAATTCCACATATGTGTGAAATCATATATTTATCCTTCTCTGACTGATTTATTTTGCTTAATATAATATGTTCTAGTTCCATCACATTGCAAATGGCAAGATTCCATTCTTTTTGATCACTAAGTAATAACCCATGTGTATATATACCACATCTTCTTTTTCCATTCATCTGTTGATGGACATGTGGGCTGTTTTCACAATTTTGCTATTGTTGATAGTGCTGCTATAAACATTGGGGTGCATGTGCCCTGAGTAACATTCGTACTTTTGACCACTAGGCATGCCTTCTGACTTGGTATCTGCAGCGCTACTCCCTAAATTATTAATGATTTAGAGATTGCTCTCCATTACTCCTTTCATCTTGTCTCCCTTTCTTTACCTCTAGTTCCCCACTCCTTCTCTCCTGCCCTTTGTTTCCTGTGTCTCCCACCCATCAGTTTCTCCCCCCAGTGGAATCAAAATGAAGCACTGAGAGGGAAGTTGGGAGGGAATCATTAGCAGGGTCTTTCCCTTCATTTGTTTTGGTTCTCTGAAGCACCTCATTGTCCTTCTAAGGTCATGACTTAAATAATATTCCCTCCACCAGGATTTTAATTCCAAAAACAAAGCTTGCCTTTTCTTAGCTCATAGTCTAGTATTAGTTTCCAGTTTTGAACACAGGACCTATTCTTTAGTTTTCCTGAGACACTAACCAGTAAGCAGCTGATTAAGCCAATTGACATATAACTCAGGGTGATGGAAAAGATTGTTTTAATTTAGGTTCTCTCAGATATTTATGCTAATTACATGAAAGGATGTTTTGAGGTGAATATAATTTCCTTGGAATCCCATGCTGAATATCTATATATCATTGTTTTCCTTGTGTAATGTCTCCTTGAATGCTGATAAAAAGAAATTCAGGTTGGCTGGAGGACTACTTAGGAAGTCATCCAGAGTAATACAGTATTCATGCCCATTAAAACTTGGCATCAAGAACATGTTAAATGAAAGGTATATAGGATTCTGCAGCTTTTTTGTTCTACATCTTGCCATTCACTTTCTTCCCTGATATTTTTCCACCTGTCGTTTAATACTACAAAGTAATAAAAAAAACATGCTCAGTCTGAGGCTGGGCCAGTCACAAACCATAAGTTAACTTTCCACCCTTGCTGTAACCTTAGCAGAGTAAGATCAATTGATTGAAATATAACATGACTGAGGTAGCCAACTGACAACTTCTGTGACATAATTGGACCTACTCTTGATATATCAAGAACTGACAACCTCCTTAAGACTCAAGATAGCGTTGGTCTTAAGAGACCTCGCTCAAAGCAACTGTTAGAACTCTGAGAACCCAGAGAGATGGAGGAAGCCACTAGTGGTGACATTTCTAAAGCCCATTTAAAGGGCTCCATTAGAACCAAGTCGATGTCCCTGGTACTGTACTCAGAGCCCTGCTGGTCTCTGCAGCTTCATTTCTACTCTCTCCTTTCTCACTTCATCTACACTGAACTACATACAATTAAAGAAAGTAAAATACTCTCACCTTCTGGGTTTAGCATATGCTGCTGCAGTAGTTTCCCTCCTCTTGCCTTGGTTTCAGTTTACCCAAGGTCAACTGTGGCACGGAAGCAGATGATCCTCCTGATGTGTATTGTCAGATGGTCAAGAGTAGCCTAACACTACATCACAACACCTGCATCACTCACCTCCCTTCATCTTATCACGCGGGCATTTCATCATCTCACATTATCATAAGAAGAAGGGTGAGTACAATACAATAAGCTATTTTGAGAGAGAGACCACATTCATGTAATTTTTGATTTCAGCTATTTAATGATTAGCTATTATTGCTTAATCTCTTGCTGTGCCTAATGTATAAATTAAACCTTATCATAGGTATGTATGTGTAGGAAAAACATAGTACATATAGGGTTCAATGCTATCTGCTGTTTCAGGTGTCCACTGAGGGTCTTGGAACATATCCCCCTTGGATAAGGGGGAACTACTGCACTTCTAATTTATCAGACTAATTCTTACTCATCAGTATGGATGTCATTTCCTCTAGAAAGCCTTGTATGTTCCCTTGAGTTTAAATTTGGTATTCCTTATACCTTCAACCAAATGCCTTATTTTACCGTATCAGAACAAAAACACCGTATTAGGGCTGTCCATTGACTTCTCTGCCTTCCTTGCATGTTCTGCCTTTGTCTGCACCAGACCTGAAGGTTAGGACTCTGTCTTGTTCAATGTTATGTTCTGAGAGACTACCATTGTAAGGCTGTTATGAAGAGTAAATGAAACCACTCATCCATTTAGCCATTATTTACTCACTGGCTACTGTGAGCAAGGAACTCCTCTTGGTGTTTGAAATATAACAAAGAACATACTCGTAAACTTTTACAAACTTTATATCTGCTAAAGTATATTCAGCACAGTGTTGGATAATGTATTTAACACTAATAATGATAAATAATTGATAAATGATATAAATAAATAAATGATAAATAAAATATATCGAGTACTTACTATGTACTACATACTTACTCAAGTGTTTTTTCATGTATTATCACTTACAGTAAATCTTACAATCCTTATGGTAAATCTCTTAGCTACTATTATTATTATCCCTACCTAATGGGTGAGGAAAGTAAAGCACAAACATGTTAAGTAACATGCTCACACAGTTACCTAGTTACAGAACCAGAATTCAAACTCAGACAGTTTGACTCTTGCACTTTGGCTCTTGACTTTTTAATTATATTTAGTTAATACTTAATATCCTATTATTAGTATCATTATCATTATTGTCAGGCACTAAATAAATACATTCTAAATAAAAAGAAACTGGATTAAGAAACCTTTTCCTAATATGTGCCCAATGCTACTTCATGCTTATATAAAGAAGTTGTGGCATTCTGCATGAATAAGTATTCATTTTTTAAACTAATTTTGGCTCATAGAGCTCCATAGTATTTCATCACATGGATTCAATAAAGTTTTTCTTTTTAAAAAAAATTTTTATATAGTTTGTTTATTTTTTAGACAGAGAGAGACAGAGAATGAGTGGAGGAGAGACAGAGAGAGAGAAGGAGACAGAATCTTAAACAGGCTCCAGGCGTTGAGCTGTCAGCACAGAACCTGATGTAGGACTCAAACCCACAAACTCTGAGATCATGACCTGAGCCGAAGTGGGAGGCTCAACTGACTGAGCCACCCAGGGGCCCCACAATAAAGTTTTTCTTACCCCAGAAAAAAAGTACACTTCTAAAGACGAGACATATTGTCAGAAATTGATGATACAGAAGTAGACACCTCATTTAGATACAACTGCAAATCTCCTGAGCAGTCTCAAGTGGATTTTCTCTACATTTCAAAGAAAAGATTGCAGGATGGGATTACAAGTAGCCTATCTGCTTTCCTTCCCTGCCCTCCCTCATTGGTTGTAATTACTTCAAAACCTTAATCAACCTTAGCAGTTTTAAATTTTTGTATTAACTTTTGTGGATTTTCAGAAGATCATCAAGAATGGTTACAGAAGCAAGAAAATGTTTGTTTTCCTCTCTGCCCTCTTGTCCAAGCCACTGAATAATAATTGAGTACCTATGAGGAGCATCCTTCACAGTGTTCTGTCTCACTGCACTTAGAGAAGTCTAAGCTATAGTGCTGGCCTTCAAGGGGCTGTTAAGTCTAATTGGGAAGATAAGACGTACACAAGAAACAATAAGGGAGAACATCATACACAGCAGATATGTGTGTTCTCAGTTGTGCAGACTCATCTTGAACACTGTAGGAATTCAGAAGAGAGGAAGATTCATGAAGGCCACAGAAGCGAGGAAAGATATTGGGGAGGAGGTGGGAAACTGAGTTTTGCAGAGTGAACAGGAGTTGTATAAACATAGAAGAAATGGGAGATTGTGGCATATGGGGAAAGATTTGGCAATGGAATAAATATTTGTAGGATCATAAACACAGTGGTCTGGCTAGAAGAGAAGAAACATTTTGGAGATTGATGAATAACATGTGTCCATGTAGTGAAGGGTATCCTTGAATAACAAGAAGATGAATAATAAAATATTTAGAGCTAGATGAATCCTTGGAGAGTATCTGAATTGGGCAATCCCACTGAGAACAAATGATCTATCCCCCAATTTATTATTGGTTTGCAATACTGGGAAAGTCAAGCTCTCTGAAAGATTACCATTAGTTTATTTTTTTCCCCAACATTTTATTTAAATTCAAATTAGTTAACATATAGTATAGTACTGATTTCAGAAGTAGAATCCAGTGGTTCATCACTTACATATAACACCCTGTGTTCATCACAACAAATGCCTTTCTTAATTCCAGTTACCCATTTAGCCCAATCCCCCATCCACTTACCTTCCAGCAACCCTCGGTTTGTTCTCTATAGTTAAGAGTCTCTTGCTTTCCTCTCTGTTTTTATCTTATTTTTCCTTCCCTTCCCATATGTTCATCTGATTTGTTTCTTAAATCACACATATTAGTGAAATCATATAGTATTTGTCTCTGACTTATTTTGCTTAGTATAATACCCTCTATATAATTTTTCCAAATGACAAAATTTCATTCCTTTTAATGGCTGGGTAATATTCAATTATGTGTGTGTGTGTGTGTGTGTGTGTGTGTGTATGTGTATACATACCACGTCTTCTTCATCCATCAATCCATGGACATTTGGGCTTTTTCCAAAATTTGGTTACTGTTGATAATGTTGCTATAAACATTGGGGTGCATGTTCCCCTTTGAATGTCTGTATCGTTTAGATAAATACCTAGCAGTACAATTGCTAGGTTGTAGGATAGTTCTATTTTTAACTTTTTGAGGAAACTCCACGCTGTTTTCCAGAGTAGATTCCATTATTTTAAAACAGTAGGAGAGGTTTTTAAGTTATAAAGCTAACTGCAACTTGGTCTTCTGATGTTAGCTCATCGCTAAGTTGTATGATCTTGTTAAAGTTGCTTATCTTAGTGGGGCCTCTGTTTCAATATCTGTAAATAGTAGTTGTTGAGCCATTTGATTTCTTTTTTAATAATATAATAATATAATTTATTGTCAAATTGTGTGTAAAGTGTGCTCTTGGTTTTTGGGATACATTCCCATGGTTCGTTGCTTACATACAACACCCAGTGCTCATCCCAACAAGTGACCTCCTTGATGCCCATTACCCATTTCCCCCTCTCCCGACCCCCATCAACCCTCAGTTTCTTCTCTGTATTTAAGAGTCTTTTATGGTTTGCCTCCCTCCCTCTCTGTTTGTAACTATTTTTTCCCCTTCCCTTTGGTTCCCTTTTTCCCCATGGTCTTCTGTTAAGTTTCTGAAGATCCACATATGAGTGAAAGCCTATAATATCTGACTTTCTCTAACTGACTACTTTCATTCAGCATAATATCTTCCAGTTCCATCCACATTGGTGCATCTGATCTCTAATGATGCTTTGAACTCTAAGATTTGTGACTTCATGATTCCTTTTGCATTTTTGCACTTAAAATGGATGTACTGGGATAGGTTTTCAGACTAAACTCAGTTAATAGCTTGAATTTCTTGGGGCACCTGGGTGGCTTAGTTGGTTAAGTGGCTGACTCTTGATTTCAGCTCAGGTCATGATCTCACAGTTCATGAGATCAAGCCCCACACCAGGCTCTGTGCTGACAGCATCAGGCCCACTTGGGATTCTCTCCCCCTCTCTCTCTGACCTTCTTTCCCTGCTTGTGTTCTCTCTCTCAACATAAATACACGTTTAAAAAATAGCTTGAAATTCTCTTAAACTGATTGTTCAAAGTAGCATATTGGATGTGTTATGATTTTGTGTGGTCATGAAAAGTAAAATCATAATATCAAAGATTTTAAGGCTAAAATAAGCCTTGCCAGGCATGGGCTGAAATGGAAAACCATGTTCAGTCAGCTCCTACCTTTACATAAATGGAGTGATGTTGTGATGTTGAATAATATATTCTATTTACTGAATGCTTATTTTGTGCTAAGCATTTGACATGTAATATTTATATATTATCTTCTATTTATTACACAAAGCAGAAGTTTGATGACTTTCCCAAAGTAACTTAACTCATAAGTAGCAATGCTGAGATTCATTTCCAGGGATGTCCACACACAAACCTCTGTATTTTTCACTAGGAAATGTCTTTTTTCTTGGTGAAGGATTAAGGGGCATACATTGCTAAAAGCTAACACAGGTCCTGGTTCCACATGGAACTGGGAAAATTCAAAGTAGGAAAGATGAAAGAATTAGGTTTCAGAAATCATTAGGAGTTTGAATTCCCTTTATATTTAGGCCAGAGAGTCAAATACCATGGCTGGAATTTAAAAGTGACTGAACAATCTTATGACTAATAATAGCATTTGTAGTCATGAGGATTGAGACAAAAATGGAGCAAACAGCAAGCTTTAAGGTCAAACACTCAGCACTAAGGGGTTAGCAAAATATTCTTTTTCCTAAGTTCAAATGCCATGCAAAGCAATGCTGAGGACTGACTGCAATTGTGGCTTACATCATTAAGAAGTCTTCTGAGGAAAAGGGTCATGAATTGTCTGGTCTGACAGAAAGGCTACCTACAACATTTTCTATCCGGGTTTCTATTTTTTCCAAAATTGTTGACAAGGTATGCTGATTGAAATTCTACTTAATAATCTTTCTTTGTGTGGCACATTTTCGAGTATGCATATAAAAATTCCACTGTCACTATTATTCAATGAATCTAGGTATTATCTTCATAGAGGGAATGATTCTGCATTTTGGTTCTAATCATTCTGATGGAATGTTTGTCTTAGAAGTAATTTTTTCCAGTGCAACTCCCTGGGTGCTTATTCAAGATGCTAGTCTGATGGATGAACTTTTGTTGGCTCAAGGAATTCAGATAAACAGGGTGCTCCCAACCAACATGAGAATTGGGAATTCTCAGAGAAGCCTTTTGCACATGTTCATGTGCCAATTGGTTGCAGTTTATAAATCTACTAACAGAACTATCACCCTACTCTTTACCAGGTTACTTCTGGCCCGATAGTTACCAACCTATATATGGCAGAGTATGGAAACTGAGATGGGGCACGCTAGGCTTTAATTTCTATTCAGAAGGGTACCACAGAGTAAGGAGTTTGCTGAGTACAACTTCTTCCATCTTTCGAAGAAAGGGGTTATACTAGTGTAAGGGTCATTATACTAATAAAGGCAATCTAGGAAGTGCCCCTAGAGTGAATACATAAGACCTTTTATATTCTGTCTTAGACTACATGAAATATAGAAAGATAGTACACTGGTTCAGAGAAGCAATCTCTGGGAGTCCCTTAGGCTTTGCAAATTGGTCTAGAGAGTAAACATTTCAAGTCCTCACCCAGTGCCACTTTTTACATTCCCACTGACTAATGACTCAATCAAATTGCTTCTTTCAGGGAACAAAGGAGACTGCAAAATCAGAATGACTGCCTTTGTTGATTCACTCATTTTTTCAGATCCTAAGAAACAGAATTTTGCTGACCATTTATGCAGCCCTGGCCCCAACAAATGTTTGCTTGTTCTGAAATACATGCAGAAAAAAACGGTTGCATCGGAAGGCTTTCATTTCAGATACTAATTGCTGGAAACATAAATAGCCTCATGGATCTCAATAAAACACTGAATAAAGTGGAGAAAAGTTAACAGGACTCATTCTCTCTACTTGGTGTAGAATTTTTCATGGAGAGCCATGAAATGACATTATAACCTCCCCAGTGGCATAATTACAGTACTTCAGAGTAATTCTTGACTCTCTTCTTGCCTCATTTCCCAATCTAAACCATGGTAAGAACTGTCAGCTCTAACTTTAAATACATCACTAATATATTCACCTCTCACTGTCTCTACTAGTAGTCCAAGCCACTATCATTTCTTGTTTGTTTACTCTAACAGTTTCTTGAATGTTCTGCCTGAGACCATTCTTTTGTCCTCATCCCACCTGACAACTCATTCTCCACCTGGAAGCTGTATTGATTCAGTAAAATGATAAGTCAGATAATATCACTCCTCTATCCTCAAACCTTCCAATGGCGTTTTGATGCACCTGGAATGAAAAACAAACTCCCTTTAGCCGAAAAAGCCCTTATACGAACCTCCAACTCTATCTTATATACTCAATGATGCTCATTTTCCTATAACCACAATGACTTTTTTGCTATTCCTGTACCTCACCAATCTTATTACTGTCCCCAAGAGCTTTGAATTTATAAATTCCTTTGACCTGGAATATTCTTCTTTCAAAATTTTAAATGATCCAGGTCTGAACCCAAATGTCATTGCCTTAAAGGGCATTCCCTGTGTAAGGAGGTTCCTTCTCCCCCACATCATTCTCTATAGCATTCATCTATTTATTCTTGATGGCATTTGTCATCTGAAAATGTTTTGCTTATTTAATTGTTTTCTTATTTATCATCTGTCTACTAGACTATGTGCTACTTTAAAGAACAAACTTTGTCCTGTTATTTGTTGTACTCCCAGAGGCTAAAATCATTCCTTAAATATTTGTTGAATGAATGAATGGATTTGTTGAATCTGTGGATGGATGGAGAGATGAATGATGGACAGACAGATGGAAATACATCCTTGGGACTATGGCCAACAAACATAAAGGGAGCTGCTCACAGGTGGTCAGTAGAATCCAGAAGTGTATTTAAGTTGTAATAGCCCCAGAACAAAGGTCAGTTCCTCAGCTAGATTCCATTTCATCATTACGTCTGTGGAAACTTTGGGAAGTACTAGATACCTACACCAAGAGCTCCATGAGTCATATGTTTCCTTGAGAATCTGGAAACATTATGAGATTGGCTTTAGAAAGTGCTTCCTTTTAGCCAGCTGGTCCTAATGCTTATACTTTACTTTCATAGTGAAGGGTGCCCATGGGGAAAATAGAATGTTGTGATGTTGAGATGGGTCAAGTTTTAGGAAGTCAAGTAGAGCGCTAAGTCAAAAACAGATGGTCTGGATACAAAAAGGAATAGAACTACTTGTATTACAGCCACAATTGTGTGGTGGAGGTCTCTGGTCCACTAGTCATAAATACATGTGTTTTTAGACACGATGAGAGAGAGAGATATGTCAAGGGCTCTCATTTAAAATGTGAAAGTCTGAATTTGTCATTCAAACATGTCTATGGTTGGACTCCTAGTTGGATGTGTTTTCCATTTGCTAGATTCTAAGTGTTAACCTGGAGAGACGTCCAGACTGCCTTTTCTCCTCCCTCCCATCAAAGACACAAACTCTTGGCATTCTGTTTTTATACAGGAACCAGATTAAGTAAAACAGCATCTCTCCATAAGACAAATCCTCTGGTGGCCAGACTGGGGCAAGCTGTCCTCCTGTGGAACTACACACTCTGTATTTGAATAGAACACAGTTAACATTTCTTTTCATTGTATTTTCTCCACAAATCTATTCCAAGAGCCTGTAATACTCTTTTTTTTTTTTAAATATTTTTATTTTATTTCTGAGAGAGAGAGAGACAGCGTGAGCAGGGGAGGGTCAGAGAGAGAGGGAGACATAGACTCTGAAATAGGCTCCAGGCTCTGAGCTGGCAGTCAGCACAGAACCCGACGCGGGGCTCGAACCCACGAACCGCGAGATCATGACCTAAGCGAAAGTCGGACGCTTAACCGACTAAGCCACCCAGGCGCCCCGAGCCTGTAGTACTCTTAAAAGGTAAGCCAAGGAATTATGGTGTCAACTAATTCAAACAATACTACTACTCCTTGAGAGAAGGATTAAACAGGGCCCCTAGGCAGCTGTCTGACAGGGTACTTAGCCCTCGAGAGGTTGCCCAGTGCCCAGGATCAACGACTGAAAGAATACTTTAGAGAGACGGTACTGAAGGTCTTGACTAACTCAGGACCCAAGTAGCTTTGCTGTAAGCGTTTACTGCTTTCTTTCATAAAAACTTGTGGATTCTGTTCCTGAGGGAGCATCTGGCATTTAGCAAGCTCCTGGGATAGAAGAAGAAAAAAAAAGAAGAAGAAGAAGAAGAGAAGAAATGTGTCTGTTCTAATTCCATCCTAAAGCTTAAACAGGCTGCACGTGGGGGTGTGAGGAGACTTTGAGTCTTGGAAGGTGGGAGGGATCACTCTTGGTTAAGTTCAATGTATTTCATGACGTTCATTCTGGCCCTATCCTTGCTCTTTGTGTTAACTTGGGCAAGTTAATTGAGTTTCTCTGTTCCTCAGTTTTTGCATCTGCAACATGGGTATAGTAACAAGTAACTCTCAAGGATGTAATCAGAACTACTGAAATAATGTTTGCAAAGCACATGGCAGAGGCCTGGCACAAAACAAGGACTCTATATATGTTAACTGCTATTATCAGAGTTTTTATTTCTATTTCCTCCCTTGCTCTGGTTGGACAAGCTGTTCTCAGTATTGCTACGAATTTTTTTCTCAACATCTGAGACACAAAGCCATCCCAGAGCCTCTTTTTGGGGTGACTGATGGTCCCAGTTTGCCTGGTACTGAGAAGTTCCTATGGACACCAGACCTTCAGTGCCCAAACCAGGAGAAAACAGGGCAAACTGGGCTGGGCAGTCACTCTACTTTTGGAAAGGTCCCATGCTAGATTACCAGTTCTGTGAGGTCTTCGTTAGGCTAGGCAATCCTTCAAGAAATAGTCACTTCTTATGGTCTTTGAAATCTACCTTGTTTCTAGAAAATCTTTAGATCTTTTCCCTTACATCATCTCTGCAGACATGGGGCGAAAGACAGTGCTGTGTTTCACATGCCAAGGGAAAGCGGGGTTCTCTAGGCATCTTCAGTGGCTTGTTTTTCAATTCAGGGCTTATAAATCACGGGTCCGGACATCCGGCAGGCTGGGAGGTGGACCATGGAAAGGAATCAGGATAAACTGAAATGACTTTTGCCATTGGCTTGGCCAGTACACCTTGCCAAGAGGTTTTTCCCTCAATTTTAAACAGATCAGTGTTATAAAGGGAAATGTACTCCATATGTTGCTCATGCCTTTTCTCTCAATTCACAAAAATGCCATCTTCTTAGAGAGGTAGAGTTTCCAGGAATTGTTTGGAATCTTTTTCCTCAAAGAAAGTACCACTCCAATAGTCACAAATGACTCAGTTTTTCTTCATGGTTCTTGGTGGGGATAGTAAAATCTGATTTTACTTTCTCCCCCAAATGGCCCTAAGAGTATTCTCTCCAAACCTTTTAAAATCTCTTATTCCAAAGTATAACTTTGTCCCCTTCCAAAGTGTACAGATTTTTCTCTCATGTTCATTTTCAAGTTACCTGAATTTAATAGAGGTCAACAAAAACCTGACAGGCTCAAGTATTTTTATTAGTGGAAAAAGAAGTCACAAACCAAGACCATTACTTCTATGTATTGATACCATCAAACACTGTTTTTGTTAAAAATTTTAAAGCCAGCCTTAGTTTAGAGGCACAAATCATTATTAGATAGATAGATATGTAGAAAATATTATCCCTATTTTGCTTATTTTTTCCTCTAAAAATATTCTTACAAAACCAATGAACATAGAATCAGGGGCGGGGGAGGGGAGAGGCAAACCAGAAAACAGACTATTATTTATATAAAACAAACTGACTGGAGGGGTGGCAGGTGGACGAATGGGTTAAAGAGGTGATGGGGATTAAGGAGTATACTTGTGATGAGCAGAAGGTGATGTATTGAAGTATTAAGTCACTATATTGTATACCTGAAATTAATATGACACTGTATGTTAACTAACTGGAATTTAAATAAAAACTTGAAAAAAAAGAACTATTCTCCTTAGCTTAATCTTAAAGTTCTTTCTAGCCCATGTTCTTTCCATTTACTTTGAAAATAAAATTTACCTGTTTTTCCATGAGCCCATCAGGACTCTAAGCCTTGATGTGGTTCAGTTTGTCAGTAGTCTGAGGACCAGACAGGCCTGAAATACTTTGCCATTTATCAATAAGGGGCCCCACCCACACCTCCCCCAGGTATTAGGTCACCTCTATTTGTTTGTCTGGTGAGAACTGGCTTCCTTTTCCGAGACTGGAAGCCAGATTGGTTCATCACCAGAATAGGAACCTGGAACTGACATTGGTTTTGCAGATGTGCAAAAAAATCCCAGGAGTTTTGAAAAAAAGAAAGAAAGGGGAAAGGGTTTTGAGAAGACAAGACAAAGGGTTTTTAGAAGTCTAAAAACAAAACAATTAATCATATGGTGACTATTACACTTGTTTCTACTAAGGTGACTCACTTTCTCTGCATTTTTAGACTAAAATTCAATTCCATTTTTATGTAACTACTGAATGACTATCACAATTCTTTTCTTTGTGTCTTTCTCTTTTATTGTTGTTTCTCAAAGTCAAAAAGAAGAGTTTCAAATTGTCTTCCTAATCCTGAACCAGAAAAGGAAGTGATTTCATGTGTGAGATAATGAAGTGAAAAAGCAGTGTTCAATCACTCAGAGATTTGCAATTAGAAAAAATAAAGTCTAGAAAAGATTCTTAGAATTGTCATAATAAATTGCCTGGGCAAACAAAGTTTCTCAGGATCCTTCCTTCACCATTTCTGATTTGAGGCCAGGTTTGCCTTTTAGTACCCAGACAGAATTCCAAAATGGAATGGAATGGAATTTTGGAATTCTATAAGTGAGTCCTTGGAGTGTGGCCAGAAATCATAAAATAAAATATTGTATTTTTTTTCCTACTTCACATTTCCCCAGTTCATCAAAAAATTATGACTCAGCAGCAGAAGTGTCCCGAGTCTTTAACAGTGCAGGCAGAGGGGCCCTGGACTCATATAGCCAGGATGTTAACTTTAGTACTTTCCATTTGTGTGAATGTGGGCTTAGCATTTCTAATTCACCTATAAAATAAGAATAATTATAATAGTAATATTAATAATGATAATAATAATATGTTTGCCCAGTACAAGCATTATTAAGTCAGCAGACTGGTTGTTCCTTCCTGACAATAACTACCAAGTGGATTAACCTCTTGGAATGTCAGTGAAAACCTCTTCCTCTATGGTTGCATTTTTTCAATTTTGGCTCATTCAGTGTGTTTTTTGGAATTTTGTTTATGGGGCACTGGAAACAGCTTAGTTTGACAATGTCCCTTTTATTTGGACATAACTGGCATTTAAAAAATAGTAAAGCCTGTGGTACTTGGAGAATATATGGAAATAACAGAGCTGGTTTATTTTATATGTACTGTAGCTTTCCATTTGTCACCACTTGCTCCTCCTCCATGGATGCCATATTTCTTGTGGGTCGGGTAAGGAGAGAGAATTGCAAAGTATCTTGGTTGGGGTCTAGGACATACCCCAGATTCATAGATGACAGTGCTTTGCTCCAGGACTCCTTGGTCATCTCTCAGTGAAGGGATCTGAGTGTGTGATTAAAACAAATTTCCTTGAGTGTCATTGTAGCTCTCTAATTGGATTTTGATTTAAAAAAATGCTTTTTTTTTAAAGCTTTGTCTTTGAATACCTTTCAAAAGACATTACAAGAAAAGGCTCATCTTCTGGACAAAAATTACTTTTTAATCACCAGATTATACCCCTGTTGCTATTCAGAACATAAGTGGTGATCACACAGGTCAAATAGAAAGGATATGAGGTCAATTCAATACAGAGAGACACGTGATTACTCTGTGGGTTCTGGTGTCTGACTAAATAGTTCATATCATGCTTTATGACTTTTGTTAAAAATTGAAGTAGATTAATTCCTGAAATTGAGGATTACATAAAAAACAGTTCTAAGACATTGATTTGCTTCAATTTAGCTCAACAAATATTTATTGAGCATCTATTATAAGCTACAAAGTGACAAGGTCTTAAAATTCAGCAATGTCCCCTGTCCTGATGGAGCTTATAGTCTAATATAAAATAAAGATGCTAAACAAGTCAATTTCTAGTAAGATAAGGGAATAGATAAGAACTATTGGAAGGTAGAGCATAGGAATTCACTCAGTATAGAGCAGAGATTCTTAAACTGTCACATACATATGAATCTCCTTGCAATTATTACAGATTTGTTTTCTGGGCCTTGGTCATTCTGATGCAGCGGTCCATGGGCCACACTTTGGGAACACTGGCAAAGTGGTTCAGGAAAAGCTGCCTTGAGAACTGAAGCTCAACTAAGACCCAAAGGATGAGAAAGAGTGGTCTCAAACTGGTGACTGGAGAAGAGCTATCTAGTCAAACAGGAGCAAAAACAAATGTGTTAGAGATGGGGAAGAGGGACACAGAATGATGGGCTTCCTTCCTGGAGGACCCTAAACCCAGTGTGCCCAGTTCCATTGCTTCCAGGTGTTAGTCTGAGGGAAATAACAGTTTTGTAGGGTTGCCTTCATAGGTGAGCACTTGGAAAGCAAGGTCTAGATTTTCAGGCAATACTTTCTAACACCAAAATGCGAAAGAAAGAAAGAGAGAGAGAGAGAAAGAAAGAAAGAAAGAAAGAAAGAAAGAAAGAAAGAAAGAAAGAAAGAAAGAAAGAAAGAAGAGAAAGAAGAAAGAAAGAAAGAAAGAAAGAAAGAAAGAAAGAAAGAAAGAAAGAAAGAAAGAAAAGAGAGAGAGAGAGAGAGAGAGAAAGAATAAAAGAAAGAAAGAAAGAAAGAAAGAAAGAAAGAAAGAAAGAAAGAAAGAAAGAAAGAAAAAGAAAGAGAGAAAGAAAGAAAAGAAAAGAAAAGAAAAGAAAAGAGGGAGAAAGGGAAGGAAAGTATGCACCCCAGGTCTAATTTCACCCTCAGACATTCCCACCACTGGAAGTGGAGTGGTTGGAAATGCCTTCATAAGCAGAATTTGGTGGTATAATTAGAAAATTATCTCTTCCTAGAACATTCTGTGAAATTCTGCCGTGAGGTGTCAACAGGTCTTTGTGGGGCTCTCTCCAGCAGAGATCGACTGACATGTAAAATATAGTAGAGTTCCAAAAAAGGCACTGTAAAATCACAAGTATGTAGAAGGAGTTTGGTGTGTTTGCCAATATGGTTTTTCCAAAAAAGAAAAATTCTGCAGAGATCAAAGAAGGGTGGAAGTAGTGGGTTCTAGCCTCAAGAGGAAGGTTTTATCATCAGAATAATTCAGGCTGGTGAGTTTCTGGCAAGGTAAGTCCTTGGGGCAAGAGAGAGAAGTGAATATCCTAAGTTTCTGATGTGAGGCAAGAGGAATGGAGACCCAGTGATGGAGAAATGAGGAATTAGGCATAGCCACTTATCCTGAGTTATGTCCCTGACCACAGACTGTCTTGAGGCCTCTGGCATCTTTTTCAGTTTCCAATTCTAGAACAGAACTTGCTCAGTGCTTCCTCAGATGCCTTCTCACCACACATCACCAGCAACCATATCTATGAGAAGAATGTTGGGGATGATATATGGGCAGCACAGAGAATACTCCAGGATTTTTCTTAACATCTTCCTTGCCCCCCTTTATATAAATGGAGGGGGAAATTGGGAGGCTAATCCAAGGAGAAAGGAAGTCAAAAGTGGTAGTCCCAGGAATGTGTGCTAAAGCGTGAAGGCTGAAAAGTGGATTTTGGAGTTCACAGATGGGAGAGCAGCTCTGGAGTGAGACCCTTAGGGTTGCAATCCTGACTGCATCTCTTACCAGCTATGTGATTTGTGGAGATGGCCTAACCTCTCTGTGCTTCAGTTTCTATATCTACAATACGTGCAATAGTATCCACCTTACAGGGTTATTGGGAAGATTAAGTGAATGAATGTAAAGCTATTAGAGCAGTATCTGCATATAGTAAGTGCTTAATAGATGCTTACTATAATTTTATTAAACATATATACATTGATGTAGATTAGCAGGCATTTAATTTAATTATTTGTTTTTATTTATTTTATATTTTTCTTTCTTTCTCTCTATTTTAGAGAGAGAGAGAGAGAGAGCGTAAGCAGGAAACAGGGGCAGAGAGAGAGAAAGAGAGAATCTTAAGCAGGCTCCACATTGAGTGTAGACCCTGACATGGGGCTCAATCCAATGACCCTGGGATCATAACCTAAGCTGAAATCAAGAGTCAGATGCTAAGCTGACTGAGCCACCCAGATGCCCCTATTTTACATTTTTCTTACTTGATGGCACTTTCTCCAAATTTATCTCTCAGAATAGTACCCTAAGTTAGTCAGGGCCTGGGCTGCATCATGTAGATCAGAGTCTGACTTTCCTACACCCGTGTCTAATGCATCAGGACCAAAATAAAATGGAAGCAAGGGATAGTGCAGTGACTTCTTCCTGAACACACACGCGAGGCTTGTCGGGGAGGCAGTTATGCACTTGCCCTCCATAAGAAATAATAGGTCATTACAGGATGGATAAGGAGGATAATGTTCAGCTCACTGAAGTTTTGAAGATTTTTCGTTTGACCTGTAATATGAAGAGGAAGATGTTCCTCTGTTGCATGTGAAATTGAACTAATACTTGAGGGCTTGAGGGCTTGGTTATTCCATCCAGACTGGTGTTTTGTAACCCTTCTCCACAGACCAGCACAGCTCTACCCCTTCGTGTCAGCAATGGTGTGAGCAGAGGGTTCGTGTGTGTATATGTGTGTGTGTGTGAATTTTCATAATGATCATGTTTCCTTTTTACACATGGTCTGTTAGAAAGATCTGGGCCCAATAGGTGGCCCACCTCTCACAGCTGTACAGCCTGTCATGATGCACATTCAGTGTACCTTCTTTCTTCATACTCTGTTTTACTCTTCTACCTTTAGTTCCTCTTTGACCCATCTTCACATATCTGTAATCTATGTATTCTTACTACATTGTCTACATCATTATAAGCTGACCCAAGGAACAAGGAAAATCAAACATTTAAAAACCACATATTCTGTCAAGATGATGTGGCTTATCCATACGATGGAATACTACACAGCAATGAGAAAGAATGAAATCTGGCCATTTGTAGCAACGTGGATGGAACTCGGTGTTGTGCTGAGTGAAATAAGTCAGGCAGAGAAAGACAGAGACCATATGTTTTCACTTATAAGTGGAACAGGAGAAACTTAACAGAGGACCATGGAGGAGGAGAAGGGGAAAAAATAGATGGGGGGAGGGAGGCAAACCATGAGAGACTCTTGAATACTGAGAACAAACTAAGGACTTATAGGGATGGGAGAGAGGGGAAGGGGAGTGATGGACATGGAATAGGGCACTTGTGGGGATGAGCACTGGGTGTTATATGGAAACCAACTTGACAATAAACTATGAAAGGAAGAAAAAATAAAATAAAATAAAAACCACATATTCTGTAAATCAATCCAAGGCATTGATCACTCAATGAGATTGGTACAGATCCTGGCAACTCCCTTACATACATTTCGTTCTCTTTCTTGACACTTTATTTTTTTCCTATTATTTATTTATTTATATATTTTTTCCTATAATTATGTTTTCTTCAATTAATTTTTTCAAATTTAGATTCAAGTTAGTGCAATAATGGTTTCAGGATTAGAATTTAATGATTCATCACTTACATATAACATGCAGTGTTCATCATCACAACAAGTGCTCCTCTTAATGCCCATCACTCCATTTAGCCCATCCCTCCTTCGCATCTCGCCTTCAGCTACCCTGAGTTCGTTATCTATAGTTAAGAATATCTTATTGTTTGCCTACATATGAGAATGTCCCTTTTGCAGTGCTTCCACGAAAGCCCAGATGTTACTCATGAATAGCCAAGTTTATATACCTATCATAAGTAGTCACTGAATCTACTATTGCAGACATGTAAAGGTCAGGTCTGAGTTAATTTAGAAATGACATGAAAATATGAACATTTAGGTGACTGAACTGATGTAACTTGTGTTCTATTGAGAAGGCTACTGACAAGCTCCAAACTGAACTGTCCTAACCAGCCAAGGGGTCAGAACTGTTCAAGATCAAACAGAAAGGTCATTTGGTAAGAACACAAGGCCATCAGTCTGAAAATATGCTTAGCGTTTTGCAATCCTAATTCTGGAATTCTTCCCAGAGTTCAGCAATTTTTCCTCTATATTTCCTTGGGAAAATAATCATATCAAGTATGGTTGAGCACCTTATGTTTTAGAAAACGACCCTGAACTTGCAACTCTCATTAGCTGGGTTCTAACTAAGGAGAAACAAAAAAGAAGAAGAAAGAGGAGAAGGAAGAGAAGAAGGAGAAGGAGAAGAAGGAGAAGGAGAAGGAGGAGGAGGAGGAGGAGGAGGAGGAGGAGGAGGAGGAGGAGGAGGAGGAGAAGAAGAAGAAGAAGAAGAAGAAGAGGAAGAGGAAGAGGAAGAGGAAGAGGAAGAGGAGAAGGAGAAGGAGAAGGAGAAGGAGAAGAAAGAAGAAGAAGAAGAAGAAGAAGAAGAAGAAGAAGAAGAAGAAGAAGAAGAAGAAGAAGAAGAAGAACGAGAATGAGAACAAGAAGAACAAGAAGAAGAACAAGAAGAAGAAGAAGAAGAACAAGAAGAAGAAGAAGGAGAGAGGAAACCACTTGGGAAACAAAGCTAGTTTTCACTGAGAAAAATTTCCTTGTTCTAAATAAGATTATGCCAGAAAAATAGAAGACCTGAACTGGAGATTAACATCTTTTCTGATGTTTCTGTCAAGAGTTCATGTTGTCCATGTTTTTCCAGTTTGCAACTGCAAACACAAATGTCTGTAGGGGTTTTTTTGGGGGGGGGTTATAGAGAGGACAAACTAGGTTGCCCTTTGCTCTTCTGCAGTATGTATACAGCCTACATATTTTCCTGATCAAACAATAATTTACTTACCTGTCAATTCACTGTAGTTATTATTAAGAACCACAAAATTTGGACTTTTTCCTAAAATGCCTAAGATGTTTGTAAAAATATAGAAAGAGATACAAAAACATAATGTGCACTGTAAAAAGATATATTGACATTTTGAAACAAGTATTTAGTTACCATAATGTTTGTTCTATACTGGAAAGGTATCAAAATTGGGTAAAGTGAATAAATAAAAATTATTCATCTTTTACTTTGTTTATTATGCCCCTAAAAGGATTATACCTGAGGGAGGAGTTTATTCACACATGCAAATCAGAATGAAGTCCCCCTACTTCTTTAAAAAAAAGTGAACTTTTGACTTCTTCCAATTTTGAAACATAAACCATGTTCTTTATGTGCAGACTGTTTTATAAATCAAATGTTCTGTCTTGTATTATAGTTTTCTCAACCCCCACTGTAATAGATCTCTCTCGGGAACTTAAAAAAATGCTATCGCATGAGCTTTTCCCAGCATGCAAATAATTCAAACACAAGGAAAAGGAGAGAAGTAAATAAGATAAAGTGTTGTGTACCCTTCTTCTGGACTTTCATACTGTTTTTACATTAAGAAGCAAGCAGCATGCAAATTCTAATACAGAAAAAAATATAAAGAACTCTATTTACTACTGAGAAGAGTTCCCAAAGGTGTAAATCAGTAGTTGGGAATTCAGAACATAGATTGCCTATAGAAATGTTGGAGGTTGGGCTCCAATCTGGTTCTCAGAGGCACACTTAATTCACAACAGAGGCCCCATAAATTTGTTAAGTGAATACATAAACTCTCACAGTGAGTTAGTACATTAGAGCTAACTGAGTATTATAATGGGAAACGAGGTTTGGGAATCAAATAACTCTATCATTGGCTTATTTTGTGGGGGCCAGGAGCAGAATAATATATAAAATTGTCATACGTTTCTTAGGTATAGGGTCATGACTGCAAATCTGAAAGAGAACCCCCGACATGGCTTGCTGGGCAACTTTCCCACCATTTAATATCTTCTTTCCCAAACTCCTGATGTCTAGTACCTACCATCTTGCTGTCCTAAGTTGCCTCCTGGGTACCTTGCCTCAGACCGTCATGAGTACCTATTTATGGTATCCATGTTCAAAACTGCCTGGCTCAGTCTTTCTTCTCTCAAGTCAATCAAAACTCCTGCTCTATCAGTGGAGGGGCCCTCTGACTGTAAGTGGAGGGAAGTCCCTTCACACTCCTAGAAGTGTACGTAAGTAATTTACAAGATTCAGGAGGGCAGTGCAGAAGTGTAATAATGTAATGTAAAATGACCCAGGCTGTTCATAGTCTGGAGAGTCTGGAAAGAGTGGAATTTATCTGACTGGAAGGAAGAAGTGAATGTTTCGGTCAGAGCTGCTTGGAACCCGAAGAGCAGAAGCAGCTGCCCTACATATTCAGCATTGTTATTAACTACTATTTTTTGCATTTCCCCCATCTTTGGATATATGATATATAAACCTTGTCAGGTTGTAAATTCCCTGAGTGTAAAGAAACCCTATGTGTAGTACTTGTTCAGCTTCCCCTTCAAAGTGCAAAGGCATTCAACAGAGTCTCTTTGAGATGAACTGGGTTTTGGGTTATCTGGTGAGATGCATTTAATTGCCTTGGCAATGTCTAAAAAGTGAGAAAAACCCACCATGCTTGAAGTACAATCTTTATTACATAATTATATATGTATATGTCACCTAATTATTTAACATAATTATTTATGTAAAAAAGATAGCTTTTTACTAATATTATGAATTCTAATTTTGAGAGATATAAAATTCTGGCATATCATAGAAGGAGCTATTTTAGTTATGTTTCTTTGTGTTCAAGTGGGTGGTTAAAAGATTTAATGAAGATAACTTTCTCTTCAAACTTTTGACAATCAAGTGTTTAATCTTCAAAAGAATTATAGGGGAGGGGTGGCTGGGTAGCTCAGTGGGTTAAGCAGTCAACTTTTGATTTTGGCTCAGGTCACAATCTCACAGTTCATGGGACCAAGCCTCGCGTCTAGCCCTGTGCTGACAGCAGCAGTCTTCTTGAGATTCTCTCTCCTTCTCTCTCTGCTTCTCCCCCTCATATACACATGTGTGTGCTCTCTCTCTGAAAATAAATAAACATTTAAACAAAATGCCCTTTTAAAAATAAATTAATCAAAGGGGAGACTTGAAATGGTTATAATACAAATTTTGTAAAGAATTTATTTATAAGTTTTGATTAATTGGAGAAATCTGAGTTATCTGGGAATGAGGGCTGAGAATCACTTGTGAGTAACATCAACAGAATGATCACTAAAAAAGGAATTTCAGCCCTTTCTGTGTTTCCCTTAATTCTGCACCGTGCAGGCAAAGACATGTACAAGGTTCCCTTCTACTCTTGCAGTTGACAGTTTAGGTACCTGCTACAAAATTATTATTAGGTTCTGCTAATAACACTCATATTCCTGACTTGCAATAGACTTTTTTAATGAAAAAACAATGTGACACAGGCATGTATTTCTGACTCATTGCTTAGAAAGTGCAATACAGTCCATGAAATAATGGAGGTGGAATGAAGAAAAATGAAGCTTTTTCTCTCAATTAGGACTACCCCTCATGGTCTCCATCCAATGACATTTGCATAAAATTTCCCTGCCTCAGCCTTTGACATCTTTCTTGTTAGGTGGTAGAGTGTAGAGATTAAAAGCATGACCTTTAGAGCCAGGTTTCCTAGGCTGTTATCCTGGTTCTGCTATTTATAATCTGTGTGTCTTCCCTCAGTTTTGTCTGTGCAAAATGGGAAAGAGTATGTATCTCATAACTCATGATACTTAGTGAGTTAGTACAAACATCTTTCCTTGGATCTTTAAAGTTTAATCTAAACAGAGTAGCCAGAGTGAGTCTTTTAAAACATGATTCAGATCCTATCTCACTTCTATTCAACACTCCCACAGAAACCCCATCTCTGCTAGTGTGTAAAAGCCCAAAGTCCTGATGATTGGTTTTTAAGCACTTCTTGGACCTTCCTGGCTTCGGCTTCTACCATTCTTCCCTTGGATACTAAACTCTAGTCTCACTGGCTTTCTTGCTGTTCTTCAAACACACCAAGCAAATGTTCAGGGCATTGGTCCTTGCTGTTCCCTCTGCTTGAAACACTCTTCCTAGAAGTATTCATAGCTTCTTGACTTATTTCCTTTAGATCTTTCCTCAAATCTGACCCTTGCAGTGAGGTCTTCCTTGACTATGTCTATAAAAAAGCAATTTCAGGTTCTGGTTTCTGAGTTCATTTCCTCCAGACACACTGAGTCTACAGTTATATATGGAACAATCTTCTCTTAAAAAACCTAAAGCAGGCTGAGTGACAACTACATCTTGGGCAAATGATAAGAAACCACATCAAAGCAGGTAGAACAGTTTGGGACACAATCTTGCCATAAACCCCATTCCCACCATAGTGACCCAAAACTGAGAGGGAATGGAAAGCCTGGAGCTCCTCCCTGAGGAGTAAAGGGTTTAAACTCCACATCGGGTACCCCAACTTTTAAGACATGCATTTGAGAGCTGAGTCCCCAAAATATCTAATTTTACTTTATTTTGTTTTATTTTATTATTTTATTTTTACTTAATTTTGTTATCATTTTAATTCTAACATTATGAACATAGAGTGTTATATTAGGTGTACAATATAGTGATTCAGTAATTCTTATACATTTCTCAATGCTCATTATGATAAGTGTACTTTTAATCCCCTTCACCTATTTTACCCCAAAACATTTAATTTTGAAAAACAATGGGGTAGATGTGCCAAGACCTACAAAGTGTTAGCAATCTGGAAGACAGGTCTTAAAGGGCGCTGTGTGCTCAGACTCACCTGCCCCCCAAAATAGCAAATTGCACCCAGAGATAAAGTGAAGGTGGCTCACCTGCTTATGATTAAAGTGTTGGCCTGACCGGTGGCCATCTATTTAATATACACATCTAGAAGCCTGCTGGAATATTCCGTCAAGATAGAGGCTGGTTGGTGGGCACCATGTTTTCATTTCCCTTTTGCCACACTCCAAATTACCAGTATCTCTTGGAAGAGAGCCTTTACATGTGTGTGGTATACTGATTTTTGCAATTGCTGCCCAGTGGATGCCTCTTGATTTCTTAGCTCTGGAGGCCAGGAGAGCTTGTGATCCTGGTCATGTGGAACTGTCATAATCTGTGTCACCCAGAAAGGAGCTCATAACCCAGTTTGGTATGCTGAGTTTTGTGACTGCTGCCAGGGGACACTTCTATATTGCCTGGCTCTGGGGGCCAGTGGGGCTTATGCTCATGTGCCCCACAGGACTATAACCCATGGAGGAAGAGTTCTTAAACAGTTATTACCCTTCTAGGGCACAGCAAGAGGCAACAGGTCTGGGACCTTAGTCTTTCTGTGCAGGAGGCCTATTAGCTAATTATAATGACTGTGGCCTGAGGGCCAGTCTCCTAATTAAACACACACAGAGGGGCTGACTGCAGTCCCTACCAAAGACCTTGGAGGGTGAGTTATAGCTTAGTGCTCACTCTTTACCATGCTCCAAAGCACCACTGTCTCCTGGAGGGAGCTTTACATGCATCTGGTACCTGTTTTTTTGTTTTTTTTTTTGTGGCTGATACCTAGAGGTTGCCCCTTAATCACATGGTTCTGGTGACCAGAGGGCTTGTGTTCCTAGGTCCCAAAAGACTGTGGCAATCAGAGGGACTCTTCTTGGCAGGGCAGAGTGCCACCTCCAGGGCACTGCACAGATCGTGGACTGATGCACACCTTCCAGTCTTTCTGCGAAGGAGGTGACTTTGTCTTGGGGCTTTGGACTGAGAGGCAGGCTTCAGATGTGGCACACATTTAGTGGAGCTACTTTTAAGAAATGTAGGCTGTGTTGGGGTGCCTGGGTGGCTTAGTCGGTTAAGCGTCCGACTTTTGCTTAGGTCATGATCTCGCAGTTCGTGGGTTCGAGCCTCGCGCTCCGGGCTCTGTGCTGACTCCCAGCTCAGAGCCTGAGTCTGTTTCAGAGTCTGTGACTCCCTCTCTCTCTGACCCTCCCTGCTCAGCCTGCTTCTCTCTCTCTCTCCTAGAAATAAATAAACAAAAAAAATTAGAAAAAAAAAAAGAAATGTAGGCTATGTGGGGGCACCTGGGTGGCTCAGTCGGTTAAGCATCCAGCTTCAGCTCAGGTCATGATCTCACGGTTCATGGGTTTGAGCCCCGTGTCGGGCTCTGTGCTGACAGCTAGCTCAGAGCCTGGATGGAGCCTGTTTCAAATTCTGGTCTCCCTCTCTGTCTGACCCTCCCCTTCTCACTCTGCCTCTCTCTCTTTCTCTCAAAAATAAATAAATTTTAAAAAATAATAAAAAAAAAAGAAATGTAGGCTGTGGATGCCACCTTGACACTCTCCCTCTGCTTTGCTCTAGCTCTCCAGTATCTCCTATAAAGGAGCCTTTACACTCACCTAGACTCCCAATATTTGTGCTATTGCCCACAGGACACCTCCAGATCGTCTGGCTCTGGTGGCCAGCAGGGCTTATGCTTGCAGCCACTTATGACTGTATATACTTGCATACTTTAAAGTTGCTTCCAGGTCTGGCTTCCAGTCAGCCTGAGCCTAGGTGCTGAGACCTTCACCTTTAAGACCTTTAAGGTTGTGGCACATTCTCAACCACTAGCAACTATGAAAAATATATTAGGTTGCTTAAACAAGTACAAAGGTTTGAGAAATGACCAAGGGCTGGAGCAGGGCTGAACGAAAGGTTCATCTCCTACATGAAGTCACTCCTTCAAGACTGGGAGAAGTCACTGTTTCATCTACTGCATAAAAAACACAATAGAGCAGTAAGCACAATGAAGAAACAGGAATATGTTCCAAGTGAAATAACAAGATAAAACTTCAGAAAGAAATCTTAATGAAATGGAGATAAGTAGTTTATCCAATAAAGAATTTAAACTAATGGGCACAAAGATGAACACAGAACTGGGGAAAAGAATGGATGAGTATGGTAAGAACTTCAACAAAGAGCTAGAAGACATAAGAAAATACCAAACAGAAGTCACAGAATGAAAGAACACAATAACTGAATTGAAAATTATGCTAGAGGGGTTAAACTGCAGCTTAGGCAAAACAAAAGAAAAATTAGTGAACTGAAAGGACAGTAGAACTTAATTAGAGCAGCAAAGAGAAAAAAAAGTAAAGATATATTAAGGGAGTTATGGGATAGCATCAAATAGACCGACATTGGCATTATAGGACTCTCAGAAGGAGAAGAGAGAGGAGTAGAAATCTTGTTTGAAAAAATAATGGCTGAAACTGTCTAACTTGGGGAAGGAAATAGACATCCAGATCCAGAAATCCTGTTAGTGTTTCACACCAAGGAGACCCACACCAAGAGACATTATAATTAAAACGTCAAAAGTTAAAGAAAAGGAGGGAAACTTAAAAGCAGCAAGAAAATAAACTTGTTACATACAACAGAATTCCCAGAAGATGATCAGCATTTATTTGGCAGAAACTTTGTAGGCTTCAAAGGGGTGGTACAATATGTTCAAGTGCTAGAAGAAAAAACTTCCAACCAACAATATGCTACCTGGCAAAGTTTACATTCAGAATTACAGGAAAGAGACTTTTCCAGACAAACAAAAGCTAAAGGAGTTTATCACCACTAAACTGGCCTCACAAGAAATAATATGATAGGAGAGGGCGCTAATTGGTAAGAAGAATACATATGAAAGAGTAAATCTCACTGAAAAAGTGAATATACTTAAAAGTAAAATTACTTATGAAACTAGTGTGAAGGTTAAAAGACAAAAATAGTAAAAATTACTATGACTATAATAATTAATTTAAAAATGCACAAGATAAAAAGATGTCAGTGTGACAACATAAACATAAAACATGAGGTGGGGAGTGTAAAAATACTGAATCACAGAATGGGATCAAACTTATGTGGTTATCAACTTAAAATAGATTTTTATAAATATAAGTTGTTATATATAAGCTTCATGATAACCATAAAGTGAAAACCTAGGGCGCCTGAGTGGCTCAGTCGGTTAAGCATCTGACTTCGGCTCAGGTCATGATCTCACGGTTCGTGGGTTCAAGCCCCGCATTGGGCTCTGCGCTGACAGCTAGCTCAGAGCCTGGAGCCTGTCTTCAGATTCTGTATCTCCCTCTCTCTCTGACCCTTCCCTGATCACACTATCTCTATCTCTATCTCTCTCTCAAAAATAAATAAAACATTTAAAAAATTTTTAAAAAGAAAACCTATAGCAAACGCATAGAAAAGAAAGAGAAAGGAATACAAATTTTCAAACCACAAAGTAAAAAAAGCAAAAGAAGAAAGGAATAGTAGAACTGCAAAAACAGCCAGGAAATAATTAACAAAATGGCAGTAAGCACATACCTATCAATAATTACTTTAAAAAAAATTTTTTTTTTTTAAATTTCTAGGAGAGAGAGAGAGACAGCGTGAGCAGGGGAAGGTCAGAGAAAGAGGGAGATACAGACTCTGAAACAGGCTCCAGGACCGAGCTGGCAGTCAGCACAGAGCCCGACGCGGGGCTTGAACCCACGAACCGCGAGATCATGACCTAAGCGAAAGTCGGATGCTTAACCAACTAAGCCATCCAGGTGCCCCATATCAATAATTACTTTTAACGTCAATGGAATAAATCCTCTAATCACAAGACATACAGTAGATGAGTGGGTTAAAAAAACCGAGACCCATCTAAATGCTGCCCAGAAGAAACACACTTTAGATGTAAGGACATGCACAGACTGAAAGTGAATGGATGGAAAAAGATATTCCATGCAAATGAAACAAAAATAAAGATGGAGACAAAATAGACTTTAGGACAAAGACTGTATGTATAATAGACAAAGAGGGACTTTACATAATGATAAGGGGGTCAATCCAAGAAAAGGATATAACATTTTTAAGTTTTTATACACCAAATATAGAATCACCTAAATATACAAAGCAAATATTAACAGACCTGAATGGAAAATATTCAGAAATACAATATTAGTAGTGGACTTCAATATCCCATTCATATCAATAGATCATACAGACAGAAAATTAATAAGGAAACATCATCCTTAAATGCCATGTTAGACCAGATGCACTTAACATATATTTACAGAACATTCCATCCCAAAGCAACAGAACACACATCTTCTCAAGTGCACAAGGAACATTTTCCAAGATAGGTCATATGTTAGGTCACAAAATTAAGTCTCAATAAATTTAAGAGGGCTGAAATAATACTAAGCATCTTTCCAACCACAGTGAAATGAAACTAGAAATTAATTACATGAAGAAAACTGGAAAGTTCACAAATATGTGGAGATTAAATAACACGCTAAGAATAACCAATGGGTCAAAGAAGAAATCAAAAGCAAAATCGGAAAATACCTTGAGACAAACAGAAGCAAAAATGTAACATACCAAAACTTAAGTGATGTAACAAAAGCAGTTTTAAGAGGGAAGTTCACAGTGATAAATACCTACCTCAAGAAATAAAAGAAATCTCAAACTATCAAACTTTATACCTCAAGGAGCTAGAAAAAGAACGAAGCCCAAGGTTGGAAGGAAGGAAATAAAGATTAGAGCAGAAATAAATGAAATAAAAAGCAGTAGAAAAGATCAATAAAACTAAGAGCTGTTTCTCTGAAAAAAAAAAATAGATACAACTGGTAAATTTTTAGCTAGACTCATTGAGAAAAATAGAGGACTCAAATAAAATCAGGAACAAGATGGGAGATGTTACAACTGATACCCCCAAAATACAAAGGACCATGAGACTACTGTAAACATTTATATGCCAACACATTGGACAGCCTAGAAGAAATGGATAAATTTCTAGAAACATAACAACCTACCAAGACTGAATCACGATGAACAGAAAATCTGAACTAGCAGGGAGACTGAATCAGTAATCAAAAACCTCCCAATAAACAAATGTACAAGACTAGAACCAGACAGCTTCAAAGGTGAATTCTACCAAACACTCAATGAATTAATACCAATCCTTTTTAATGTCTTCCAAAGAATAGAACGAAGTGGGGTGGGGACTCTTCCAAACACATTTTATGAAGCTAGCATTATCTTGATACCAAAATCAGACACAGATGCCACACACACACACACACACACACACACACACACACACACACACACACACACAGAAATTACAAGCCAATATGTCTTATGAACATATATGCAAAAACCCTCAACAAAATATTGCAACCCAAATTTCACCAATATATTAAAAGGATCATAAACCATGATCAAGTAAAATTTATTACAGGGATGAAAGGATGGTTGAACATCTATAAATGAGTAAATGTGTTATACCATATTAATGAAATTAAGGATAAAATCATGCGATTATCTCAATAGGTGCAGAAAACAGCATTTGACAACATTCCCTGTCCATTTATGATAAAAGTCATCAACAAAGAGGGTATAGAGGGAATGTACCTCAACATAATAAATATATGACAAGCCTAGAGTTAGCATGGCACTCAATGATGAAAAGTTCAAAGCTTTTCCTCTAAAATTCGGAACAAGACAAGGATGTCCACTCACATCACTTTTATTTAACATAGTATGGAAAGTCCTAGCCAGAGCAATTAAACAAGAAAAAGAAATAAAAGTCATCCAAATTGGAAAGAAAGTAGTAAAACTGTCACTATTTCCAGATGACATATTACATATAGAAAACCCTAAAGACTCCATCAAAAAACTATTAGAACTAATAAATAAATTCAGTACAGTTGCAAAATACAAAATCTATACACAAAATTTTGTTGTGTTTCTTTATGTTAGTAACAGACCATCAGAAAAAGAACTTAATAAAGCAATCCCATTTATATCTACATCAAAAAGAATCAAAGACCTGGGAATAAATTTAACCAAGGATGTGAAAGGTCTGTATATTGAACACTACAATATTTAACATTGAAAGAAATTGAAGAAGACACAAATAAATGAGAAGATATCCTGTGTTCATGGATTAGAAGAATTAACACTGTCAAAATATCTGTACTACCAAAGCAATCTAGAGTTAGAGTTTCAATGCAATGCTTATCAAAATTCCAATGGTATTTTTCACAGAAATAAAACAAACAATCCTAAAATTTGTGTGGAATCATGAAAGATCCTAAACAGTCAAAGCAAACTTTAGAGAGAAGAACAAAGCTGAGGCATCTCACTCTGATTTCAAACTATATTAACAAAGCTAGTAGTTAAGGCAGTATGGTATTGGTATAAAAATAGACATATAGATTAATGGAATAGAATGGAAAGACCAGAAATGAACCCACACATATTTTGTCAATTAATTTATGGAAAAAAAAAGCCAAACATACACAATAGGGACAAGACAGTCTCTTCATTAAATGGTGTTGGGAAAATTGGACCATTACCTTACCCCATACACAAAAATTAAAAACTTGAATGTAAGACGTGAAACCATAAAACTTCTAGAAGAAAACATAGGGAGTAAGTTCCTTGACACAGATCTTGATAATGATTTTTTAAATTTCATCCAAAATGCAAAAGGAACGAAAACAAAAACTAGCAAGTGGGACATCAACCTAAAAAGCTTCTTTCTGCATAGCAAAGGAAACCATCAACAAAATGAAAAGGCAACCTACTGAACAGGAGAAAATATTTGCAAATCATATATCTGATAAGGGGCTAATATCCAGAATATATTTTAAAAACTCCTATAAATTAATACAATCTGATTTAAAAATGGGCAGAAGATCTGAATAAACATTTTCCTAAGACATATAAATGGCCAACAAGTACATGAAAAGATACTCAACATCATTAATCTTCAGAGAAATGCAAATCAAAACCACAACACAATATCATCTCATACCTGTTAGAATGGCTATAATTGCAAAGACAAGAAATAACAAGTGTTGGTGAAGATGTGGAGAAAAGAGAATTTTTGCATTGTTGATGGCAATGTAAATATATGCAGATGTATATATGTATGTGTGTAAAAAGGACTGAAATCTTGCCATTTGTGACAACACAATTGGACCTTGAGGGCATTATGCTAAGTGAAATAATTCAGAGAAAGACAAATACCATATTATATTTCTTACATGTGGAATCCAAAAACCAAACAAAAACTGAGCTCACAGATACAGAGAACAGACTGGTTTGTAAGAGGTGAGGGGTGGGAGAAATCGGTGAATTTCTTCAGTTTAAATAAACCGAATAAAAAAAAGTTTTAACTAGTAAAAAAATATCCCCAAAAGAGCACCTAACCAAGTTTAGGGGTCTTGGGATATGTGACCATTGTTAGCTCCTTTCCCGCAACTACCCAACAAATTAATTAAAAAAGAAAAGATAAAGCAATTCCACCTGGCGACGCTTGTTTCCTTTCTCCATAGCATTTTATACCATCTGATATGTTATGCATCTACTTGCTTTCTTATTATCTGCCTCCCCACTAGAAAGTAAGCTTCATCAAGGCGAGAGCTTTCTTTTTCTTTCACCGCTGAATCCCCAGCATCCTTACACATAGGAAGTAGTACTGAGTGAGCATTTGTTGAATGAATGAATGCATGAATGAATACACTCAGAATAGTTTCTGCCACACCTGATGTTGCCTGTTGTCATCATCATCTTTATTACTATCTCACATGAATTGCAATCTCCCCTGGATTTTCTCTGGAATGTTAGTTGCCAAAAAAAAATCTTGGTTCAATTGGAAATGACAACTGATCGTTATATTCTCTTTGGGCACTAGTCATTCCTTAGCTACAGTTATATAGACAAGTAGAAACTATGTGGATTTTGTGCCTTGTATATTATGACCTGTCAACAATGTTTTTAATATGGTCAAGGCCTGGCTTATGCAAGATGGGAGCAGATTAAGTTTGGCATATTTCATCTCTGCTTTCTGAACTTTTCTCTCTTTTCTGAGTTTTCTGTCACTTAGGTCAAACCTTATTTCTCCCATCCGGGAAAGAAGCTGTTTATATATATATGTATGTTTATATATATATATATGTATGTATATATATGTTTATATATATATATATATGTATATATAAACATATATATACCCTCAAAGTTAACTGTTAGTGATTTAAAATACCATCTCTCTCAGAATTTTTGCATTTTAAGATAGGATAGTAGGGATAAGGTATATTTACTTTGATGCTCAGAATCCCAAATGGTGGAAGCTATTGAAGTATGATGGAATTGGGGAGGCAGGCAGGAAAATCTTCCTGCTGCACTTTAAGTGACATAATTCGGGAGATTTCTTTGGCCCATGCATAGCTGGTGGCCTTAATCACCTCATTTGTCACTTACAAGCTTACTCCTTATGAATAACAGATATGGGAAGGCAGAAGACAATAATGGACTCCAATAACACCCAAGTGCTCTTCAGTTAGTGTGAAACTGATGCAGTGAAAAGAGCATAGGATTGTGGGTTAGGAATTCTGGCCCTACCTTTAGTTAAGAAATAACTCAGGTTTTTGGCTCAGGTCATGATCTCGCAGTTTCGTGAGTTTAAGCCTCGCGTCGGACTCTGTGTTGGCAGCCTGGAGACTGCTTGAAAATCTGTCTCTCCTTCTTGCTCTTTGCCTTTCCCTTACGTGCACTGTCTCTGTCTCTCTCAAAATAAATAAATAAACTTAAAAATAAAAACATATTAATATTTCATTGTTAAGGGCCTCAATCATGCATGCATAGGATACGGTGGCTGATGATCTTCCAGATAAGATCTAAAATTAATGGTTTCTAGAATCCATAATTAAATGAAAGTTGATAGCTGATTTTGTTGTTGTTGTTGTTAATGGAGGGTAAGAAAGAGTGGGCATAAGTTTTTGTAAACACCATGGGGGGGATTCAGATGAAGCCTGAGAAGGAATCTGGCAATTCAAGAATAATCATTAAATTTCTATTTTCAAGAGGACAAAATTAGGAGGAAAATATGTCTCTCTTGGTGAAACTGTTTCCTCAGTGTGTCTAATTTCCTTTTCTGTACTAAAGAGGATGGAGTTCCCAACAGCGAAGGAGAACAAAGATCCTATCAGGTGTGTGTTGTATCCTATAGACACTGAAACACTCTGGTGTCAGAGGACACACTTCTCTTTTTCCATTAGAAAAGTCTTACCCATGAAGTCTAGGGGTAAAGCTTTCTAAGGGAGAGTTTGTACTGTGTCCACCCATATCATGTTATGTTTGGCTTTGGTCAGCACCCTTATTTTTCTCCTTTTATGTTTTAAATGGGGTGAAATCTGCAAGCAGAAAGGAAAACAGAAGCACAAGATCTTTCACTATGTATGTGTTTTGTGAAAAGTAAATTGAAACCAAATGAATTCAAGGCTGATATTTGGCTTACTAGACTGACTGAAAGTGAGTGCTCTCTTTCCCAGATCCCTCACCCAGGTCCTCACTTGTCCTATTCAGTGAGCTTGTCCACTGGTCCTTATCAAAGGAAAAGAAATGTATACTATTGTCTGAACATTCCTCTTGTTTCACCTTTCTTCATATAATAAAGTTCTTTCTGAACTTAGGAACCAGATGCAAAATCATGAATCTATGGTGAGAAGGGTGGGGGCCTATGCATGGGAAATTGTTAGAGCTTTCTAAGTGTAAGTCTGACAACCTGCATGTCTGTAAACATGGATATTCGACCATGTAAATTAAATGTGGTTGAGCACACACCGTGCCAGGGGTAAGGGTGTGTGTGTGTGTGTGTATTCTGATACGTGCACAACTCAAAGGATGCCTCAGAATGTGGCTTAGCAGTGACAGTGTGTCCATATCTGGGCCTCTCATATTTCACAATTAACTGGTTTAATAAAAAGTCATATTTTCTCTCAAGGTTTTGGTAAAGCGGGGGTAAAAATAGAGAGAAGGCAGCCCACTGATCTGGTAGAACTAAGAATATTCCTTCTGATTCTGTCATTGTTGGGTTGGAGGTTAATGCCAGTAAGTGATGAAGATGAGATTTGAGGACTTAAGCTCCTTTCACAGTAGAAGCTGATAAGAAACATGCTGCTCTTGTGAAAGTCTGACCTCTCCCAGCATGTAGGTCACATGGGAGAAGGGTATAGGGCTGCACTCGGCACCAACAGCATGGCACTGGGCAGCCTGCCAGCCTGAGTGGGAGGTCTGTGCATCTGTGCCAGTCTCACTTCTGCCAGTACTAGCTGGAGGGGACTGGGGCATGCTGTTTCCCCGATCTAGGCCTCACTTTTCCTGTGGACACGATAAAGCTTAATATGCCAGTTTCTAAGGTTCCCTTGTGTTCTCACACCTTGTCCTTGGCACCTTGGTTCTTAGACCAGCAGCATCTACATCACTTGGGAGCTCATTAGAAGTGCCATTTGAGGGGCACCTGGGTGGGTCAGTCGGTTAAGTGTCCGACTCAGCTCAGATCATGGTCTCATGGTTTATCAGTTCGAGCCCTGTGGGAGGGGCTCTGTGCCGACAGGTCATGAGTTTGAGCCCCACGTTGGTCTCCTTGCTAACAGCTTGGAACCTGAAGCCTGCTTCGAATTCTGGGTCTTCTTCTCTTTCTACCCCTCTCTTGCTCATTCTCTCTCTCTCTCTCTCTTTCAATCTCTCCCCCAGAAATAAACATTTTTAAAAAATTGAAAAAAAGAAGTGCCATTTGAGGACTCACCCCAAACTAAATGCATCAGAATTTGTCTTTTCATAATACCCCAAGATGGTTCATGTGCACATTAATGTTTAAAAGGTATTGTTCTAATGTTCCTTTTTGTTCATCTAATTATTTCATCAACAACCATTATTTTCTTAAAACATTTTTTAAATATTTATTTACTTTGAGAGAGAACCAGAGAGCCAGAGCATGAGTGGAGGAGGAGCAGAGAGAGAGGGAGACATAGAATCTGAACCAGGCTCCAGGCTTTGAGCTGTCAGCACAGAGCCCAACGTGGGGTTCAAACACAAGAACCAGGGGATCATCACCTGAGCCAAATTTGAACCCTTAGCTGACCAAACCACTCAGGTGCCCCTACAATCATTATTTTCACCACATTATAAGCATGACTCTGTATTGATCATGACTATTTCATCTACACTTAAAAGAAGTAAGAAACGTGTGTGTGTGTGTGTGTGTGTGTGTGTGTGCGCGCGCAACATGGAATGGGGGAGAGATTTTGTGTAGAATGGAGACTTAACCAGGTTTTTAAAAATGAGATTTTTAAACTTGACTTTTTTACTTAGGATGGAAAATTAGCTATGTTTTTCTTAGAATGCAGATAGTCCTATGCTTAGAGTAAAAATATATTTGAGAAAGTAAAATAAAGCCTAGGAAATAAATGTTTAAAGGATTTTTTATTTGAAATTCTAAGAGAAATTTTCAACAGTATTTGAAAATACAACACAATTACATTAAGTTAAATAAGCTTTGTACATTCCCTCTGTCCAAAGCACAGTGCTAGGTCTGTAGAGGACAGATAACCTAAGATTCTAAGGTTTGAGGATAGGAAGGGACCATGGAGATAGTCTAGTCCATCCCAGGTCCTCTCTGTACAGCTGAAAAGACTAAGGTGTATACAGATTTGTGAACTCTGCCCAACATCACACAGGTAACCTTGAGGCAGAGCTGGTACAAAAAGAGAAATCAGGTCTTAGAAAGTAGATTGGGGGTTTTGAAGACCAGTTAAAAAAATGCTAATGAGGGCTTGATCCAAATGTTGGCAGTGTGAGTGGAGGATAGGGTAGAGATGAAAGAGAAATAGTTGGAATACAGCCTTTAGAGTTTGAACACTCCTTGCCTTTAGGACAATAGTAAAGGGTGGACAGGAATTGGAGCTGGCCACAATGTTGTGAGCATAAGTGATGGGAAGAATAGCATTTTTAAAAATGTTTATTTATCTTTGAGACAGGGAGAGACAAAGTGTGAGTGGGGGAGGGGCAGAGAGAGAAGGAGACACAGAATCTGAATCAGACTCCAGGCTCTGAGCTGTCAGCACAGAGCCTGATGTGGGGCTTGAACTCACGAACCACAAGATCATGACCTGTGTCAGTCAGAGGCTTAACTGACTCAGCCACCCAGGCTCCCTGAAAGAATAGCATTTTTAAAGAGCAGAAGAATGTGGCAAGGGGAGGTTTTAGCACTGAACATTGATCACATGGAAAAACTGGGGAACTTACCTGTAACTATCCTACCAGTGGTACATGTTTTTGTTTCTAACTTCCTACCTCACTTTGGCAACAGTCCTTCTTCACTACTTCAAATTTGACTTGTCTTCAACGGCTTCCCCCTCTTCTATGGAGCTTTCCTTTACAATAAAATCTCACTCTGCTCTTCCGCTGAATGCTTGGAGCTCTTACTGTCCTTATCACTTACCGCTAATCAAGAACTTAACGATATACAGCTGCAGGTGATCTGTTTTATTCATTTTTGATATACTCATTCAAGTAATGTTCTGTTTCTAGGTGCTGGGAGGACAGACTGAGTCCCTCTCTACACGAAGCATAGATTCTGATGGGAGAGACACATCATAAGTGACAAAGATACAATAAATAAATATACAAAGCAATTTCAGATAGTGACAATAAAACAAAGTGATGATAGAGACTGGGAGGGGCTACTGAATTTTTTTTTTTTATGGAGTGCTGTAGCTTGTAACTGTTTTCTCTATCTAACTGGATCGTAAGTTCCTCAAGGGTAGGTCAGTTTTATGTTACATTGGCATCTTTCATAACACAGAGCAGCCTACTGATGACAGAGTAAGAGCTTATGACACTTCTTTTTTGAATAAATAAATAAGTGTTGAATGCTTTACCCTAGATACTTTTCTGTCATCGACTCAGGTATTTCCTTTATAGTAATATCTGTATTCTTGGCTGGCCGGATAGCAGTAGTGCTATCAGGATGGAGGAAAAATACGGTATGGTATGAAGAGGATTATGTGTTAGGAAGAGAAGAAGAAATTAACGGATGTGTATTCACAAATCTCCCCCCCAAAATAAGTCCTCTAGATGTGAGCAGCTACCTGACTCTTGAGTATATCAAGGCTCCTTTGTCTGTTGTCAGTGAGAATTTATAACCCTCATTGTTAAAATTGTGTATTTTTCAAGCTAGAGTCACTCCTAAGTGCTGAAAGATTCTCAAACTACTTCTCTTGTGCCAAAGTATTTCCAGTTAACTCCCTGAAACATTCTTTTATCTCAGCTTCCTTGATCTTTTTAGGTAATGCCAGCATTTTTAACAATTTGGTTGCTTTCCTTTTAACTTTCTAATCTGACTAATTTAATTCTGAGTCATAAACTATAAAGTTTATTAGCAGATCTAATCATCCCAAAAGTTTCTTTAGAGAAGCTACTCATTTAATTTCTCATGGAGTTGACAGGAAACATTTCATATCTCAAATAAGCCCGCAGATTTTTGTTTGTGATTTCACATTTTCATATATTTTAGGTGGGGATTATAGCAAACTGACTAAATTACTACACAGGAAATCTTTTAAATGAAAAACAACAACAAAAAACAAACTTAAGAAAAAAAGAGGATTAGAGAGGAGGATGCTGAAAGTATGACAAAAGAGATCTGAATGAGTTATGATGAAATCTGTCAAATGAATTCCAAAATAAATACCCCTGTTTCTACTTTAGTTACCACCTAAAAGTCTGGTAGTCATAACCTGGTGTGAGCATGACTAGTGCTAGTTTCTGGTATGATGGTACAGGGCTTGAAGAGGGGCCTGGCAGATCCAGTCTCTGGTGAGCCACTGGCCACATGCAAACAGGACCCCAATCCTTCCAGACATTGTCCTCTGCCTGTCCCCTCAGATGGATATTTGGAGAGTCACTCAGCCCTTCTTTGGTTCCCCTTTAACCTTGTTTCAAGGTTTCCCCCTCACTGACTGCTGTTGGCTGCTCTTGGTGAAAGTATCTGAACTCTCAGTACCTTATTCCTTGGTCCAGACTTTTCATGTAGGTGTCTCTAGCAAATCCTTCCTAATTCTGGGGGTGGGACCCAGACAAGCTTTAAATCTCATTAATCTTGACATTTGGAAGAAGAAGTTATGTTTTAAATATCCAGGAATGTGTTACAGAAGTTGAAAATTGTGATACCAAATTGACTCTCTGCATTTTTTTCAATTCGGGTATTAGGATAAGTAATGTTTAGAATTCTAGGTGTGTTATTAATGAAAAAAGATCTTTGCCTTTTACTGACCTAGCTGATGTTCCTTAATTTGTTATTTAAATTCTTTTAATGAATACTGAGTGATTCTCATGTGTCAGGCAGGAGGGGCAGGTACCTGTGGGTCTTGCCCTAATGAAGCTTATATTCTATGGGACACAGTTGAGAAAGAAAATGGAAGAAAAAGTGAAATGATTAATAATTGTGGTCTTGCTGTAATGGGAACAAACACAAGAATGAGAAGATGGGGGAAGGAGGAAGAGAGAGAACATACAACTGGTCTTATGATTGTAAAGTATGTTTTATTTTTAATTCTTTTAATGGAGAACTAGACCACTAACTGCAGGTCTTACTCAAAGAATAAGTCGTGATGAGAAAAACCTTTAGTTTTTTATTTTTTTGAGACATTGATACAGAAAAACTCCAAAACAAGAAGTCATTACAATTCAATTATCTTAGGGCTTATTTTAGTTTATTATTGAGAATGTTTTTTTTAATTGCTTAAAAATAATTCATACTTTTCTCTAAATTACAACCATTTTCTCCTCCTAATCTGTTAAGATTAACGTGCTCACTAATGTGAAATACCTCATTAGTAATTTTTAATTTTTAAAAAAATGTTATTTATTTATTTTGAGAGAGACAGAGGGAGAGCACGTGAGCATGAGCAGGGGAGGGGCAGACAGAGAGAGCAAGAAAAAGAATCCCATGCAGGCTCCTCCCTCTTAGTGCAGACCCTGATGCAGGGCTTGATCTCACAAACCATAAGATCATGACCTGAGCCAAAATCAAGAGTTGGATGCCTAACTGACTGAGCCACCCAGGTGCCCCAAGAGTTTTTAATTTTGATTACATGTTGAAATGATAATATCTTAGACATATTAGGTTATATAAAATATATTGCTAAAATTAATTTTACCTGTTTTACTTGACTTTTTAAATTATTTTTAATGTTTACTTCTTTTTGAGAAAGACAGAGACAGAGAGAGACAGAGTGCGAGTGGGGGAGAGGCTATTGGGGAGACACAGAATCTGAAGCAGGCTCCAGGCTCTGAGCTGTCAGCATACAGCCGAACGTGGAGCTCGAACTCATGAACAACAAGATCATGACCTAGCCGAAATCAGACGCTTAACTGACTGAGCCACCTAGGGGCCCTCACTTGACTTTTTAAATGTGACGGCTAGAAAAATTTTAATTACATAGGTGGCTCTTATATTTATATTGAGTTGACTGCTATAGAATCTTGGTATGAAAATTTGTTCATTATTTGGATGGATTGTGGTTTAAGATGAACACCCTAGATAATTATTACTAAAAGAATAAAAAAATATATATAATTTGGCTGGAGAGGATGTTAATTATATCCCAACATCTTTTTATAAAAATCCACTGCAGTGTTTGCTTCTGCCAGTAGTCAAAAATGTCTCCAAAAAAGGGAGTATGCATTTTGATCTATTCTTTGCTTCCTATACATATGCTAGATAGCTGTATTATTTGGCTACACATTATAAATTAGCTAACTTTGTCACTCAATCTTGCTGGCCTATCAAGAAGCCTCACAATTTTGTATAGGAAAAAAGATTAAGAACAAGAATCCTCCACATTTTACAAAGATTTATAGGTAGTAAAGAGTTAAAGAATAAGAAAGATATTTTAGATTAATCAAACATAGTGAAATGCACTTCTGATTTGACACATTTGATTTGACATTGCTCAGCTGATATAATGGTATGAGGGAGGAGATGAAAAGATCATTTTCAAAGAGTAAACATGACACCATGAAATTCTTTTTTTCTCCTTTGTTTTAAGTATAGTTCCTGGGACTTTTATTCCAGGCAAAACCCAGAATAGTCTGGAAGCAAGTTAAAGTATCTGACAGTATACTGAGGCCAAGTACAGTATGCTCAATTGTTCATTCAAATGGTTTTGTTATTCTTCTTGGCTATGGTCATACTGAGATCCCTTTTTTCTAGGTCATCACTCAATGACAACAGTGAGAACAAGAGTGGGAACAAAATGGAAAAGAAAAGGTTGCCCCAAAGTGAAAAGAGAACACTTGTCACTGGGACCATACACGTGCCCATTACGGTAGGCACCCCTCTTCCTCCTTCTCTGTGGTTTCTCTTCTGGTGGTTTGAGTTATCCACCCTCCAGAAGCAAATGATCCCCCTTCTGACATATAACCAGAAGTTAGTAGTAGCCTAACACTCTGTCACAATGTCTAGGTCATTCACCTCCATTTACCTCATTGCATGGGCATTTTGTTATCTCATGTCCTCACAAGAAGGAGGATGACAGTACAATAAGCTATTTTGAGAGAGAGAGACCACATTCACATAGCTTATATTATAGTGTATTGTTACGATTGTTCTATTTTATTTTTAGCGATTATTGCTAATCTATTTCTGTGCCTAATTAATAGATTCAACATTATCATAGGTGTGTATGTGTAGGAAGAAACATAGTATGTATATAGGAATTGGTCCTATCTGTGGTATCAGAAAGCCTTTGGGGGTCTTGGAATGTATCCCCTGTGGATAAGGGGGGACCACTGTATTCTCAGTGTTGGATTAGTGAAATTTGTTTAAATATAAACCACAATCCTCTCTTAACCTATACATCCAGCCATTTCTTTGTGGTTATTTGAGATACATTTGGTTTTCAAGCCACAGAAGGTTTCCATTGTCTCAGTCAAGGCTGCTGTTTGCAAAGGGGTTATTGACTAAAACCGGACTTGTGAGTATCCTCGATCATGGACTCATGTGGTTTTTGTAGTTATTCGTAATTGAATTACATGCCGTCATGGAGGAGTGAGTGTGTGTGCCTGTGCGGGAGGAGTGAGTGGGTTTCGAGAGAGGCAGGAAAGGGGAGAGGAAGTGTCTGGCTTGAGTACAGAGGCCTTCCTACTGCCTGGATCAGGAGTGAGACACCCTGTAACTTGATTCTTCTCTAAGTACCTCTAGGAATAACATAATTTCATTAAAAAGCAGTCATTTTTAAGCTTGAAAAAAGGAATCTTTTTTTTTTCCAAGAGAACAAAAGCATTCCTGTTCATTTGTTGTAACATTAACACTTGGCAATTTAATCCCACCATTTTGGTAGCATTTTTGTGAAACAGTACAGTCAACTACACTGGAAAAGCTAATAATAAAATCTGTGTTCTGCTACTAATTGGCTGGGTGGCTTCAGGAAACCTGCTTTACTTCTTTGGACCTCCATTTCCTTACCCGTCAAAAGAAAGGCTGGATTACCAGAGCTTTTAAAAAATTAATCCTTACTGATAATTCTGCCCTTAGGTTCCCTGTCCACAAGGGTAGTTGGGTGGCAGTTATGGTTCGTAGGGAGGTGATTTGAGGTGCTGGGAACAAACTTAGAAAACCAGTGTATTAGTTCATCTGGGGATCTTGTTAAAATGCAGATTCTGACTCAGTAGGTCTGGGGTGAGGCCTGAGTTTCTATGTTTCAAAAAGATCCCAGGTGATACCGATGTTACTGGTCCATGCACCACACTTTCAGTAGAGAGGAGCTAAATGATTTTCTCCCCCCAGGCTTCTCATTCAATAGATGAAAGTGGATCCTACACAGGGAAATTGATTTTCCCAAACTTGCACAATAATCGAGGGGTGCACCCCATATAACAATTTCTGGTATTATCACCAGCGGTTTGAAGACAATGTCACTTTCTACATCTCTTCTATCCTTTCCAATGCTAAAACTTTGGGTGATAATATTTCGTGGCTTCACATTTCCATGGAGCCACTCTGGGCTCAGTGTTTTGGCTACACTATCTCACTCACTCTCACGGTTTCATGTCAAATCATATGCAGTGGTTGCTAGAAAAAATGAATTTGACAGATTGACTACTTTTCAATTCATGGCCTTAATCTCTAATAGAATGACCCTTGCAAGTTTATGTACTGTGTGTGGAGAGAAATTAAAAGTCCACTAAGGACAATGCCTTTTCTGATTCCATGAATTTTAACAGGTGTCTGTTCATGCACTTCAGGAGATATCAGCTCCAAAAAGGTTTTTAGCCAATCAGGACCCACTTAAGATTAGCCATAAATTAATACCACTAGATCTTTTGAATTCTGTGAGTTATTGCCTTTAAAGAGCTCACTACAATAATATGGTTGCTTTCTGTTAGATGAATACTTCTGTACTGAGGTTGAACTTTTTCCACCCAGAGTACACTTGGCTATGTATGGACACATTTTTGGTTGTCACAACTGTGGGGGCAGTGCTAGTGGCATCTAGCAGGTAAAGGCCATGGTGTTTCTAAAATTCTCATACTGTACAGGACAGCTCCTCACAATAAAGAAATATCTGTCCCTAAATGTCAATAGTGCCAATGGTGAGAAACTTTACGCCAGACTGATGCAGGCAGAAAGAATTGGACATAATGATTGCAGAACTCTATCACAGGCTCTTTGGACATATTTGACCAAATTTTTTATGTTCCCAATGCATTATTTTCCTTCAGAGAAAAAGTAGCGATAACACAATAAACTATCTGTGGTATGCTGGATACTGAACCCCCAAAATGTCCATGACTTAATCCCGGGGGCCTGTGAATATATTATTTCACATAGCAAAGAGGATTGTGCAGATGTGATTAAGTTAAGGATCTTTAGATGGAAAGATTATCTTGGATTGTCTAGATGGGCCCAATTAATCAAAAGCGTTCTTATAAAAGGGAGGCGGGACAGTAAGATTTCAGATTTTTAGTGTATGAGAACACAACATGCAGTTAAACCTATCATTATTTGGAATATTTTCCTCTAAGGGCATGGGAGGCACTTTGGGGTTTTGCATGAACCTTGATGATCATACTGATGAAGATGTGCCTGTGGCCCTGACAGCTGGTTGAGAGACTCCAGCTAACTTTCTCTGTGCCCCTTTCTTTCATAGGCAGGCTATGGGCAAAAGAATTCATCAGGTATGTTGAAAAATGCAGAACACGAGGAACTATTGTGGCAGCAGCTATACAATTATTCATGAAATCTCCAAAATGACAAACCTCTGCTGTCCTCTCACTTAAATGATTTCATTAATTTTTACAACAACCATAGTAAGTTACTTGTTAAGGTGATTATTATAAGTTTCTTACTGAAGCCTCACTGCAGTGTTGCTTTTCAATTTGAGTCCCAAATAAAGATGGTATCAGTTTTTTTTCTGTCCATATCAAGTATGTTGGTAAGCAATTAGATGGCATCCAGAGTGTACCAGGGAGTCTTACAACTGTAGCACACAGTATATGTATTCATTGGTGTACCAGCACACACAGCACGGCCTCCTGCCCAGTCACAGCTCTCTACACCCCTCAGCTCATGGAGTGCGACTCCTGTATCTACCCCTTCCCATTTGTGAAATGTAAAAGTTTAGAATCATATAGTCCACAATACTACTACTACTCCTACACACACACACTCACACACACACTCACACACACACACACACACACACACACACACAAGCAGATCAGCGTAACATTTACATAGCACCTAATAGTCCACAAAGTGCTTTTTCACCTCCATTGTTCTACAATCTTTAGCATGTTATTTCTACCAATATTTCACAGATTAAGAAATGGGACTAAAAGAATACCAGTGATGTGTCTAATGTCAAAAAGACATAGGAGGCAGGCAGGCCTTGAATTTTATTTCTCTGACTTAGCAATTATGGGTCCGCCTGCTGCTAGGTGGCCCCATTGCATGTGGACTTTGAGACAGCGACAGGTGTAGAGCTCAGCCAAGTCATTGCGGTGATCACACTGAGAGCTTAGAGCAGGAGAGCCCTACTATGTGGCTTTGTTAGCTGGCCTCTAGGGTTCTCCTGCTTTTAAGACTTTCTTTCTCTGCCTCTGGATCTTGGAAGATCTCCTCTTGGACTTCACAGTTCTTAGTCTTGGGGAAGAAAGCATTTCTCTGGCTCCTGACTTTAGTATAGCTCTCTCCCCAGAGTCCTCTGGTTCTTACTTTGTGGACCCTTTTATGGATTTACACTCTCTAAAATCTATTTAATAAACCAATATGAAGTGAAATAAATGATTAGCTACTTAATTGTTCTCTTGCTTCATTTTCATCTATTGTAAAAAGGTTTATACTAAACATTAAAGATGTGGGGCGCCTGGGTGGCTTAGTCGGTTAAGCGTCCGACTTTCACTTAGGTCATGATCTCGCGGTTCGTGGGTTCGAGCCCCGCGTCGGGCTCTGTGCTGACTGCCAGCTCAGAGCCTGGAGCCTGTTTCAGTCTGTGACTCCCTCTCTCTCTGACCCTCCCCTGCTCACGCTGTCTCTCTCTCTCTCCTAGAAATAAATAAAACCATTAAAAACTAAACATTAAAGATGTATCACTAAAATTATGTAGTAATGTAGTAAATGCTATGAAAAGCTCAGTGCACGTCTTTGGTAAAAAATGTAACCCTTCATTCTACTATTGTCTTAAAGATGCAACATGTTCTTTACATTTATTTTGCCTTTTCTGAGAATTCGTAGGATCTATTAAGGGCTACATGGTTAGTTCTAATGAAGTGAGGTTGTGAAGTTTTTAAAGGTAGCTACCTTTGGGGGATTTCCATTCCAGCATTTGATGAAGAAGGATATTAAGATGTTTATTAGAGGCAAAATTCTTTTATATAATATTGAAAACAAAAAAGTCAAAAATAAAAATACTTGTATGGTTGGAAATGTTGCCAAATCCCCAGCTGAGTACCTCACATGGGCAAGGTAGACTGACTATTAGAGCCATATTTTTTTAAATCACAGAAAACTGCCATGGTGGATGAATTAGCACATTTACTAAGAACCTATTCAATTTATTACCATATTTCAGACTTAAATAAGCAAAATCAATATCACATGGCCATATCCAGAGGAAAATTCTCCATGTTTGAGTTGAAAGCAAAATCTTTTATTCCAGGAGGGAAGCCATCGGAAGAATTAGAAATAGAAAACCAATGTACGGGGATTTTAAAAAAGACTTCAAAATTCTACAACACAGAGGAAAAATGTAATATTGGCATAAGGTGTGGTATAGGCCATGTAGGGAAGGGTTAGCCTCATTTCTTTTCTTCACATCGACAAGTTTTTATTTGGCAAAGTTCATGAGGAAAGTGAGAAAGAAGATTAGCAAGGGATAGAAATAACAGCATACTAATTTTATTATCCACTAGAATGTGATTAAATTAATATTACTTCATGGCTATGTTATACACATAAAATAAAATCCCAAATAAAAGACTAAAAGGTGTGGCAGTTGGAAGATATTCATATTTTGAACACACCAAGAACATGTAAATTCTTATTCTTTCCTCCCAGCACTTTGGATGATAGTATGACTGTGTTAAACAGTATCCCTTTCCATCAGATTTTGATGTCATACTTTGCACTACTCACATGTCTTCTTACTGCTTGAGATTTCACTTTAGTTGATTGGCATTTTCCCTTAGAGGGAAATTATTTTATTATAATTTATTATTTTAAAATAATAAATTATTTTATTTTAATTATTTTTAAAATATTTTATTTTTTATTATTTTAAAAATAAATTTATTTTTTTCTGAGTGAGGCATTAAACTAGTACATGCATGCTTTTTAGAAGATGGTAAAACTTGCAAATTAATCGGAAATATTTTCTTCATGAATAGCATAACCACTGGAGAAAGTGGGGAGAAAAGTGTTGCCTTTTATTTTCCCCTTCCAGCTGTAGTTACACCAACAAATAGGATGATGATCCAATCCAAAAATATTTCCATTTCTTTTAAGAGTGAGACCTTGGGGTCACTTGAATTCTTGTACTGCCTCCCCTTTCCAGAGCCTTTTAAAATTTTGGCAACTTTTTGCAATTAGGTAATGGAAGCACAATTCCCGTTCAGAAAATTATTCTGTAAGGTGCCAAACTCAGACTTATAAAGCAAACATACAACTCTACCCTAAGAAATGATTCTATCACAAAATAAGAGTGTCAATTTGCAAACAGCAACAGGAAATGGGTTATTGAGGTTTGACAACGCTCCATTTCAGTAGGAAAAAGATGTGCAACTCGTTTGAACTAAATGACAAACAGATAGCAACTTCTCATGAAGTAAGGTTTTGTGTCTCCTGGTCACAGCATTCAGGCTCAAATGTTTGTAAATAATCCAATAATCTGCTGACCCTCTCTAGGAAAGAAAGCCGAGAGATACATCGGATTAGAATCCGGACTCTAATACTAGCTAGATGGCATTGGACAGTTTGTGCAACCTCTCTGAAGCCCCGTTTCTCCAGATATAAGAGAATGATGACCCCTGTTTTCTAGGATCGTTTTTAGGGTTATAATGAATATATGTAAAATGTCTAGTACAGTTCCAGGCATTAAGGAGGCATTCGATACCCAGTGATTAAACTTGAGAAGAGAGTCCTTCTTATAAAGTCATACCCTACATGTGGTCCCTGTGGCATGGCTGACTTGCATCATCTGCTACTGAAAGGCCTGAGTGAATGCCGGAGGATTTCAGATCTGATGTTACTGAGGTACAGTCCCAGAACCCCACCTATTTGACTCTCCTGAAGAATTTACTTCATCAATTCACTTAAAAATATTAGCCCATTTCAGATCATGGCCCCCAAACCTGGTTTCATGAAATGTTTGAGTTTTCACCCTGTAGGGATGTCACAGTCTCTCCTCGCCCACATATACAGTACTTTTGGTTGGCTGAAGGAATTCATTGATGTAAAAATGATCTTTGCAATATGACAATATTGGGTTAAATATTTGAGTTCTTTTAACGTAAGCTTGTTTGAGGCTCAGTCCGAGTAACTGGAAAGAATCATTCGATTGGAAGGATTCCCGAGGGTTCATTTGGAATTACTGAGTCACTGAAGCTCAGGCTGAAAGGAATCATGTGGTCCTATCCACCTGCTTCCGGACAGGACCACCCACTCCTTTCACAAACTAGAATTTATCCTGTCCCCTCAAGCACTGCTGCTTAGAAGGAAGTTCTGGAGGTTTCAAACACTCATAAAAGATATGTACATATTGTTCCTAGTTACAGCTCTTCCTACATCGAAATAAAGCAAAAACTGAATGGTCTACTGCCTTAGTACGTGAAGTAAGTTTCAATTTATGTTTTCTCTCTTGTGATTTAAGTCTTATTTTTGCAACCAGGAACCTCTATCTATCTATCTATCCATCCGTACACCTACCCATCCACATACCTAGACTACCTACCTATCATTCATTCGAGTATTTTATGAGTGTCTACAATGCACCAGGCCTAGGGGTTGGTATGATTTGGGTAAATACAGAAAGAAGCAAAGGGCCCACTTTGTCTTTTAGAATCTAGAATCTCGTGGGGGAGAAAGACATGTAAAAGAATACCTTATATATGATAAGCACTGTAATAGAGGTATGAAATAATTCTCTGAGAGTACAAAGGAGAAAGTAAGTTACACACTACTGGTGCTTTTTCTCTTTGGACTTTTTCTGGAAAAAAGCATCTTTCATTCAGAAGATAAAAATTTATTCTCCTTTCTGTACTTAGAAGCATATATCACAACCCTTAATGTCAGAAAGTTCTTCCTTTTGTAACACAAGTCCCTTGTGTAGGAGGGAAAATAGGAAGGACACTCATAGTGACTGAGTGGTAAGCACAGCAATGTTGTGAGATAGTTATTATTTTTCTCATCTTCCAGATTTTATTCACCATTGAATTTCAGATGTAAGTAGGTACTCAGTGAATAGTGTTGAATAGGTAAAAGAGGAAACTGAACATCAGAGAGGTTAAGTGACATGTCTGAGGTCACAAAGCTAGTAAATTCTCATATGTTCTGTGGTCTTTACACAACTCTAAGCCACTAAAGCCTTTTTCAGTGCTTTCAGAATTGGTAGAGAAGACCATAAGATTATATTTCTTTGTATAAAAGGTCCTCCTACACTTGGTCAAATCAAGTAGCTTCCTTGTATTATTCCCTATGAAACTGCAATTAACTAGTTGAGAGTCAATCCATTGCAGAGAGGCAACAGCCTAGTGATGAAGAGAGCTGGCTGGGTTCAAATCCCAGCTCCTCTGCTTGCTAGCTACCAAAGCAAAAATCAAAACAAAAACAAACCCTGTAATTTTCTCATCAGTCAAGTGAGAATAACAATAACATTTCTCTCATGGGGCTGTTATGCTGATAAAAATAGGTAGCACATGTGATGTGCTTAGTGTAGAGTCTGAATATGGAAGCCTTGAACACAAATGGGCTAATATTCGCTGTAGCTGCCCCAAATCTCAAGATATCCTTGAGGGTGGTGAAAATCTTCCTTAGTGACTTGTTTCAGAGACCTAACCAGGAAATTCTTTGGGTCTAACTCAAAGCACTGCCTTCTGCTATAATTGAAAGCAGTTTCCTCAGGTTCTAGTCTCTGAGGAAATATGGAGCAGCTGGTCCTTCATATTCTTGATGACTTTTACTAAGCCAGCCACACTTCAGAGTTTTTGTTTCTGGACTAAATACACTCCCAAGTCAGAAACTCTACATAAACCTTTTTCCCCCTCCCTCTAATCTTTCAGTCTCCATTGGATCCTTAAGGAACACGGCCATTGGTGTGAAAATTTTGCAGATGGAAAATACAGAGACTTTTCTTAGAAAATGGAGACTACAATTGCTGACCTAGTGTTACTGGAAAATCTCAGCCAGGGGTAGGTGAAGTAACAGTTGCTAATGAAGTAACTAAGAGATGGAAACTTCTCTGAAAATAAAAATACACTCAATCCATATTTATGTATCTTTTGGCCACAGTAATTCATCTTCTAAATGTGTTGGACTATTTTTCTCACTATCCCAAATAGAGACTGAACCTTTTCTTCAAGCAGAAAGCAATTTGCAAACAGAATAGAATAATTCTGGAAAGACTTATGGAGATAATTTATCTCATATTTCTCATTTGACAGACAGACAAGCAAGGCTTAGAGAGGTTAAGTAACTTGCTCCAGATCATACACCAAGTTAGCAACAGTGAAATATTCTGACTTCCATTAAAGGCTCTTTATTTGATATTAAGAATTGCTTTTCATGCTGTTGATTTGAATAAATTAATAGGCTACTATTGACATATGAAATGAAATTGCCTAACAAGAAGATGAAACTATGTTATAGAAATACAGGAGGAGACTTTTCATAACATATTGAATAGATGCAATATCCCCATTTTCTGGGGACTAGAAAGAGCAGATAGTAATAAAATCCTCCACAAAGAACATAGGCAGGAAGGTTGCTGCCTCCTTCTCCTTTTCTTTGCTATTATACAACTGTCACTTCCCATGTGTTCAGCTTCCATCTGGATTGAACATGGAAAAGGGCAGTCAGTAGTAATATTATTTCATATTCTTAAACTGATTTCCCTTGGCTTTTACAATTACCTAATGACTGTTTTCAAGCACGTCTTGGACTTAGAAGATTGCAACCTTGGCTCAGAAAGGAGCAGTCTTATTCCTCAGGCTATTTTCTTAAGCTCTGAAAGCTTTAGTGAAATAATGCATTATTATGTCACATATGGTGCTCATCTCAGAATACTGTTATAAGCTGCTGAGTTCTATATCTGTAATACATATCCACATGCTGGTAGAGTGAGTATGTGTGTCAACATTTATGTGGAGAATGATCTTCTGTGCTTTTCATCTCTCAATATTTGGGACATTTTTATTTGTAGTGGAAGAAAGAAAATCCAAACATGTCTTTAAGTATAGAAGAATCAGGAGGGGGGGCAAGATGGCGGAGAAGTAAGGAGCTCCATACTTGCACTCGGGCCCATACATCACACAGAAAAGATCTGAAGCCATTGGAAACCATACAAAACCTGAGAGACTGGGAGAAAAAGGACGCAGAATCCACTGAGAAAGACTTCTAACGTGAGTGCGAACCAGGGAAGGTAAAATCGGGCCGGGATCGGAGCCTCCAGGGTGAGAGGCAATCCCCCTCTACCCTCTACGGGGAGTGAGAGGGGAAAAGGAGAGAGTCCGAGACAGAAAAATCTCCGCTCGGTGCATAGAAAGACCGTACTTGCCAAATACCTGCACACCAGGTCCCCTCTCGACAACTGGTCCTGGGGGAGGCTGAGCACACAAACTGCTTCTTTGTGCCGCTCCTGGAGGTTGGGTTTTAAAGCGGCGCGGGCGCGCCTGCCGCCATTGTAGCTCCAGGGCGGCTGGGACCCCTGAAAGAGACGCGCAGACACCGGGCGTCCGCGCTCCTGGCTGGCTGGAACTCGAGAGGGAAGGCAAAAAGCTAAAAACTGGAAATTTGCCTGTGAGTTCGTGTTTCGGGTGACGAGCCATAGAGAGACCCGGTTTTCCTCACTCCAGCGGCGGCGCGCTTGCCGCCATTGTAGCTCCAGGGCGGCTGGGACCCCTGAAAGAGACGCGCAGACACCGGGCATCCGCGCTCCTGGCTGGCTGGAACTCGAGAGGGAAGGCAAAAAGCTAAAAACTGGAAATTTGCCTGTGAGTTCGTGTTTCGGGTGACGAGCCATAGAGAGACCCGGTTTTCCTCACTCCAGCGGCGGCGCGCCTGCCGCCATTGTAGCTCCAGGGCAGCTGGGACCCCTGAAGGAGACGCGCAGACACCGGGCGTCCGCGCTCCTGGCTGGCTGGAACTCGAGAGGGAAGGCAAAGAGCTAAAAACTGGGAAATTTGCCTGTGAGTTCGTGTTTCGGGTGACGAGCCATAGAGAGACCCGGTTTTCCTCACTCCAGCGGGCTCAGGCTACGCGGACCCGGCAGGCAAGCCCCCGCGCATGCGCACCAGCCCGACCCAGAGAAGGAAGCAGCGATCCTGACTCCGCCCCCAGAGCTCAGCAGGGAGCCTGGAATAGCCCGAGGGGGTTGTCTGGGAAGCTGTGTCTAAGGCAACTTCAGCGGGGCGCGGACTGGGATTTGGAGATTGGAACTGGCCTGGGTTGAAGAGTGCAACCAACTTCGGCTGCGTCCCCGGAACGGGGAGTTGACACGCCAAAAAAAAGCGAGCTGCAGCGCGGGGTTCAAGAAGGGACTGGAGCACCGTCACTCTCCTCCCCACAATCGCCAAGGCAGAACCTCCGCCTGAGGCATCGGATCACGCCACGCCCATCCCTGCCTGAGAGGTGCCCTCCTCCCTTTTTTTTTTTTTCCTTTTTTTCTTCTTTCTTTTTTTTTCCCCCTTTCTTTTCTCTTTTTTTCTTCTTTCTCTTTTCTCGCCTTTTTCCACAAAACACTGACCTGATTAACTCTGGTCGCCAGCTTGCTTAAACAATCACAACAAGTCCATTCTGTAAATGTAAATTCTATACCTACCGACTTTTTCAGCTATTTCTTTCAGGAGTAATTAGACTATATAGTTTCTCTGGATAATTCCAGCATCCTTCTCTCACCTATCCAACCATATTCTATCCTTTACCTCTTTGAAAAAAGTTTATTATCCCTTCTGCCTGTTCATTCTATTTCCAAATCTGCCTTGTCTCGACCTGCCTTCTCTCTTTTTCTCTATGCTCTTCAACCAGCACTGCATACACACGGCTATTTAACTGTAGCTGGGAAATCCAGGTATATGCTTTAAGCCGTTCCTTGTCCATCGGTTTTCTTTTTTCCTTTTCTTTTCCCCTTTTTGACCCTTTTATGTATTTTATGCTCCCTATTATTCGCCCTCCCTCCTCCGTCTTTTCTATTAACTTTTTCGTTTTCCCTCTCACTTTGCATGTTAGTTGAATCAGCCTGTGCGTTTGTGTGCTCCTGCTCGCTGTGTGTTTGTCTGTCTGTTTTCTTTTCCAGGGCTACCTCAAGAAACAAGCTAGAGTACACAAGGTGAAGAGTCCCAAATATCACTACGAATAGGAAAATAAAATAACTAATGTCCCAACAAGAGTGACCGAGGGATGCCATTCAGAAAACAATCTCTGAAAGGATAGGCCCTGGAAAGTCAAAGAGTTTCTTGGATATAGCAATGCTCATAGAAACAGAGAGCATAACAGGTCTTTAAAACCAACAAGAGCCGGAAAGCTAACTAAAATGACAAGACGAAAGAGCTCTCCTCCAAAGAAACTCCAAGAAGAAATGACAGCTGATGAACTGCTCAAAACAGATATCAGCAGCATAAGTGAACAAGATTTTAGAATAATAATGGTGAAATTAATAGCAGGGCTTGAAAAACACATAGGGGACATCAAAGAAACTATGGCTACAGACAGAATGGAAAATAAAAATAGGCATGAAGAATTAAAAAATTAGATAAATGAGATCCATAATAAATTAGAGGCCTCCAACGCACGGCTTGAAGAAGCAGAAAGGAGAATAAGTGATTTAGAAGACACCATTCTAGAAAAACAAGAAGCTGACAAAAAAAATAGACAAACTGATCCAGGAACAGGAAAGAAGAATTCGAGAGCTCAGCGACACAGTCAAACGCAACAATATCCATATCAAAGGAATCCCAGAAGAGGAAGAGAGAGGGAAAGGTGCTGAAGGAGTCCTGGAACAAATTATAGCAGAGAACTTCCCGACCTGGGGAAGGAAGTCAATGTGGAAATACAAGAGGCTCAGAGGACTCCCCTCAGACGTAACTTGAATCGATCTTCTGCATGACATATCATCGTAAAAATGGCAAAATACAAGGACAAAGAGAGAATTTTGAAAGCAGCTAGGGAGAAAAGGGCCCTCACATACAAAGGAAACCTATCAGAGTGGTGACAGACCTATCTACTGAAACGTGGCAGGCCAGAAAGGAATGGCAAGAGATCTTCAATGTGATGAACAGTAAAAATATGCAGCCAAGAATCCTCTATCCAGGAAGCCTGTCATTCAAAATAGAAGGAGAGATAAAAACCTTTCCAAATAAACAGAAATTGAAAGAATTTGTCACCACGAAGCCAGCCCTACAAGAAATCCTGAGGGGGATGCTCTGAAGGAAAGGTTGCAAGGAACAAAGACTCCAGAGACACCACCGCAAACATGAACCCTACAAAAGATACAAAGACTCTAAACCCACATATTTCCATATTAACACTGAATGTAAATGGGCTGAATGCTCCAATCAAAAGACATAGGGTAGCAGAATGGATTAAAAAACAAAATCCATCTATATGCTGTCCACAAGAAACTCATTTTAGACGGAAAGATACCTTCAGATTAAAAGTAAGGGGATGGAGAAATATATATCATGCTACATGAAATCAAAAGAAAGCCGGAGTAGCGATACTTATATCAGACAAACTGGACTTTAAATGAAAGACAATCACAAGAGATGAAGAAGGGCACTACATAATAATAACAGGGTCCATCCATCAGGAAGAACTAACAATCATAAATGTCTACGCACCGAATATGGGAGCACCTAAATATCTAAAACAATTAATCACAAACAGAAACAAACTTATAGATAAGAATGTGCTAATAGCAGGGGACTTTAATACTCCACTTACATCAATGGATAGGTCAACCAGACAGAAAATCACTAAGAAATAATGGACTTGAAAGATACATTGGACCAGATGGACCTGACGGATATATTTAGAAATTTACATCCTGAGGCCAGGGAATTTACTTTCTTCTCAAGTGCACATGGCACATTCTCCAAGATAGATCACATACTGGGACATAAAGCAGCCCTTAATAAATATAAAAGAATGGAGATCATACCATGCACACTGTCAGATCACAATGCTTTGAAACTTGAAATCCATTACAGGAAGAAGTCTGGAAAACTTCAAAAACATGGAGGTTAAAGAACACCCTTCTAAAGAATGAATGGGCCAATCAGGCAATTAGAGATGAAATTAAAAAATATATGGAAACAAATGAAAATGAAACACAACAATTCAAAATCTATGGCATGCGGCAAAGGCAGTCCTAAGAGGAAAGTACATTGCTCTCCAGGCCTATTTCAAGAGATTAGAAAAAGCGCAAGTCCAAAATCTAACAGCTCACCTAAAGGAACGAGAGGCAGAGCAACAAGAACGCCCTAAACCCAGTAGAAGAAGAGAAATAGTAAAAATTAGAGCCAAAATAAACAACATAGAGACCAAAGAAACAATTGAACAGATCCATGAAACCAAGAGTTGGTTTTTTGAAAAGGTAAACAAAATTGACAAACCTCTAGCCAGACTTATTCAAAAGAAAAGAGAAAGCACCCAAATAGACAAAATTATGAATGAAAATGGACTTATTACAACCAACCCCTCAGAAATACAAGCAATTATCAGGGAATACTATGAAAATTATATGCCAACAAATTGGACAACTTAGAAGAAATGGACAAATTCCTAAACACACACTCACTACCAAAATTCACACGGGAAGAAATAGAAAACCTGAACAGACCCATAAGGAGTGAAGAAATTGAATCAGTGATCAAAAATCTCCCAACAAATAAGAGCCCTGGACCTGATGGCTTCCCTGGGGAATTCTACCAGACATTTAAAACAGAATTAATCCCAATTCTTCTCAAGATATTCCAAAAAATAGAAAGCGAAGGAAAACTCCCGGACTCATTTTATGAAGCCAGCATCACACTGATTCCCAAGCCAGACAAAGATCCAGCAAAAAAAGAGAACTACAGGCCAATATCCTTGATGAATACGGATGCAAAAATTCTCAACAAGATCCTTGCAAATCGAATCCAGCAGCATATAAAAAGAATCATCCACTAAGATCAAGTGGGATTCATTCCTGTGTTACAGGGCTGGTTCAACATTCGCAAATCAATCGATGTGATCCATCATATCAATAAAAGAAAAGATAAAAACCATATGATCCTGTCAATAGATGCAGAAAAGCATTTGACAAAATACAGCATCCCTTCTTAATAAAGACTCTCGAGAAAGTTGGGATAGAAGGAACCTACTTAAACATCATCAAAGCCATCTATGAGAAGCCTTCAGCTAACATCATCCTCAACGGGGAAAACTCAGAGCTTTCCCCCTGAGATCAGGAACACGACAGGGATGCCCACTCTCACCACTGCTGTTTAACATAGTGTTGGAAGTCCTAGCATCAGCCATCAGACACCAAAAGGAAATCAAAGGCATCAGAATTGGCAAAGAGGAAGTCAAACTTTCACTCTTCGCAGATGACATGATACTCTACATAGAAAACCCGACAGACT
>JAESUZ010002457.1:0-14303 GCA_017311185.1 Proteles cristata cristata
GGTGAGGCAGTCCCACTTGGGGAGGTCGGTGGTGCGAGGGGTGGTAAGGCTTTGGCGCTGGGGGCAGACTCCGATGAGGCTTCTGCAGTTAGGGCTGCTGGAGGCACAGGTGGCAGGGAGGGGGACAGTGGGACATATGGTGGCGGGGTTTCTTCAGGTTCTCCTGATAGTATGCTCTGTTCAACCTCTGGCCGGTATTTGGAGGAAGCTGTGAGGCGAGCCAGGATTACTTTACAGCTCTCTTCAATACAGACTTTTAGCCAAGGAGGACGGGACAGGACCAGGTGTTGCCAACAGTCAACATAAGGAAGTTGGCCAGGGTGGCCTGGGTCACCTGCGATGACCCTGAGCACTCGGCCAACTAGTTCCTTGTCAAGTGAGCCTCAGAGGGCCAGCCCACCCCGAAAGATGGCCAGTCCATTTCACAGAATGTCCGGAGCTTCTCAGCAGTTACTTTTACACCATAATTTCCTGAAGATCCCTTTGTGAAATTCCTCAACATACACTCTAGGGGAGTCGGTTTCCTCTGCTTTGCACCCCTTTCCTCCCCCGAAGAGACGACTTTCAAGCACAAGAAGGGGAAGACCAGGGAAGGAGGGGCGCCAGTTTGGAAAGGACGCACGCCCGCTTTGTCCGAGCACTTCCTTGACTGGTCTCAGCATCATTTTTAATCACTGTCTATGTAGTGAAAGATGACCATAGTTGAATGGGATGTTCGCCACAATGTTCTTTCTAAGAGTTGAGTATAACACACTCAGCTTTTACTTCCATTCGTGTGGTTCCAAACCTTCTTAACTTAGGGAAATAAGAATAGTAACTGATTGTTGCATTCCTCACAGTGTTTGTTTGTTTGTTTTTTACCATAATTGAGCACCCTCCACTTCCCTCATTGGTCTCAGCCTCTGTTTTCATTCACTCTGTACCTAGTGGAAAGATGACAGTAGTTCAGTGAGGTGTTCCCCATAGTGTCCTTCTACGGAGTTGAGTATATCACTCTCGGCTCATACTTCCATGTGTGTTTTGTCAAACATTACTAACCTAGTGAAAGCATATGGTTACTGAATGCAGCATTCTGCACAGTTATTTTACAGAATGGGGCACCCCGCACTTCCCTGACTGGTGTCAGCATCATTTTCAGTCACTGTCTACATAGTGAAAGATGATGGTAGTTGACGGGGCACCTGGGTGGCTTAGTCGGTTAAGTGCCCGACTTTCGCTTAGGTCATGATCTCGCAGTTCGTGGGTTCGAGCCCCGCGTGGGGCTCTGTGCTGACTGCCAGCTCAGAGCCTGGAGCCTGTTTCAGACTGTGACTCCCTCTCTCTCTGACCCTCCCCTGCTCACGCTCTCTCTCTCTCTCTCCTAGAAATAAATAAAAAAGTTAAAAAAAGATGATGGTATTTGAATGGGGTGTTTGCTACAGTGTTCTTTCGAACTGTTGAGTATAACACACTCACTTTTTTTAAAATATTTTTTATTTCTAGGAGAGAGAGAGAGAGACAGACAGACAGACAGACAGACAGACAGCGTGAGCAGGGGAGGGTCAGAGGGAGAGGGAGTCACAGACTCTGAAACAGGCTCCAGGCTCTGAGCTGGCAGTCAGCACAGAGCCCGACGTGGGGCTTGAACCCACGAACCGCGAGATCATGACCTAAGCGAAAGTCGGACGCTTAACCGACTAAGCCACCCAGGCGCCCCATAACACACTCACTTTAACTTCCATGCGTGTGTTTTGAAACATTCCTTACTTAGGGAAACAATATGGTATCTGAATGCAGGATCCCACACAGTTTTGTCTCACAGAATTGAGCACCCTGCACTTCCTTCCTTGGTCTCTGCATCTGCTTTCAGTCACTATCTACGTCTTGAAAGATGACAGTAGTTGAATGAGGGATTCCCCACCATGTTCTTTCTCGAAGTTGAGTACTTCACACTGATCTTATTATTCCCTGCATGTGTTTTCCAACGTTACTATCCTAGTGATACCATATGGTTATTGAATGTGGCATTCCGAATAGCATTATTTCCCAGAATCGAGCACTCTGCACTTCCTTGACTGGTCTCGGCATCATTTTCAGTCACTGTCTACTTATGAAATATGATGGTAGTTGAATGAGTTGTTCGCCACAGTGTTCTTTTTAAGAGTTGAGTATATCACACTCAGCTTTTACTTTCATGCATGTGTTTTCAAACATTCCTAACTTAGGGAAAAAATATGGTAACTGAATGCTGCATTCGGCACCGAGCTGATTCACAGAGTAGGGCACACTGCATTTCCTTCACTGGTCACAGCGTCTGTTTTCAGTCTCTACCGATGTAGTGAAAAATGATGGCAGTTGAATGAAGGGTGCAACACAGCATTCTTTCTCAGAGATGAGTATAAAGTACTCAGCTTTCACTTCCATGCATGTGTTTTCAAACATTCCTAACTTAGGGAAACAATATGGTAACTGAATGCAGCATTCCATGCAGTGTTGTTTCACAGAGTTGAGCACCCTGCACTTCCTTTGTTGGTCTTAGCATCTGTTTTCAATCACTGTCTACCTTTTGAATGGTGACGGTAGTTTAATGATTGATTCCCCACCATGTTCTTTCTTGAAGTTGAGTATATCACACTGAGCTTATTCTTCCTTGCATGTGTATTCAAACGTTACTAACTTTGCTGTTACTAACTGCAAACTTAGCGTTACTAACTGCGCGCTATTCGGCACAGTGTCATTTCACAGAGTCGAACACCCTGTACTTCCTTCGTTGGTCTCAAACACCGTTACAGTCATTATCTACGTAATGAAACATGATGGTCTTTGAATGAAGGGTTTCCCACAGTGTTGTTTCTTGGAGTTCAGTATATCACACGGAGCTGATACTTCCATGCATGATTTTTCAAACATTCCTGACTTAAGGAAACAATATAGTAACGGAATGCTGCAATTCGCAGTGTTGTTTCACAGATTCGAACACCCTGCGCGTCTTTCTTTCTTTCTTTCTTTCTTTCTTTCTTTCTTTCTTTCTTTCTTTCTTTCTTTCTTTCTTTCTTTCTTTCTTTCTTTCCAAATATTTAATGTCAAATTGGTTTCCATATAACACCCAGTGCTCATCCCCACAAGTGCCCTCTTCCATGCCCATCCGCCCTCCCCCCACATCCATCAGTCCTCAGTTTTTGTCAGCATTTAAGAGTCTCTCACGGTTTGCCTCTCTCCCTTTCCCCCATTTCCCTTCTTCTCCCCCACGGTCCTCAGTTGCTCCTCCTAATCCTCCTATACGACTGCACGTCTTTCAACGATCTAAGCATCATATTTCAGTTACTATCAACCTAGTGGAAATGATGAGTGTTGAGTGACGGGTTCCCCGCAGTGTTTTTCTCGGAGTTGAGTATATCACACTCAGCTTATACTTCCATGCGTGTGTTTTATTTATTTTTTTTAATTTTTTTTTATTTTTTTAATGTTTTACTTATTTCTAGGAGAGAGAGACAGCGTGAGCAGGGGAGGGTAAGAGAGAGAAGGAGTCACAGACTGAAACAGGCTCCAGGCTCTGAGCTGGCAGTCAGCACAGAGCCCGACGCAAGGCTCGAACCCACGAACCGCGAGATCATGACCTAAGCGAAAGTCGGACGCTTAACCGACTAAGCCACCCAGGATCCCCTCCATGCATGTGTTTTAAAACGTTACTAACCTAGTGAAATCATATGGTTACTGGATGTGGCATTCCGTAGAGCGTTATTTCATAGAATCGAGCACCCTGCTCTTCGTTAACTGGTCTCAGCATCATTTTCAGTCACTGTCTATGTAATGAATGATGATGGTAGTTGAATGGGGTGTTCGTCACAGTGTTTTGTCTGAGTTGAGTATAAAACACTCAGCTGTTACTTCCATGCGTGTGTTTTCAAACAATCTTTACTTAGGGAAACAAAAATAATAACTGATAGTTTCATTTCACACAGTGTTTTTCCCATAGTCGAGCTCCCTGCACTTTCTTCATTGGTCTCAGCCTCTTTTTCAATAACTATATACCTAGTGGAAAGATGATGGTACTTTAATGAGGGTTTCCCCACAGTGTCCTTCGGAGTTGAGTATATCACACTCAGGTAATACTTCTATGTGTGTGTTTTGCAACATTACAGACCTAGGGAAACCATATCATTACTGAATGCGATATTCCGAACAGCGTTATTTCACAGAATCTAGCACCCTGCACTTCCTTGACTCGTCTCCGCATCATTATCAGTCACGGTCTATGTAGTGAAAGATGACGGTAGGTGAATGAGGTGTTCTTCACAGTGGTCTTTCTAAGTGTTGAATATATTACAACCAGCTTATACTTCCATGCGTGTGTTTTCAAACTTACTAACTTAGTGAAACAATGTAGTAACTGATTGCTGCATTCTTCCCAGTTTTCTTTCCCAGGGTCGAGCAAACCGCACTTCCTTCTTGGGTCTCAGCATCTGACTTCAGTCACTATTTATGTAATGAAGATGACTTAGGTGAAGGAGCCGTTCCCCACAGTGTTTTTTCTCGGAGTTGAATATATCACACTGAGCTTATACTACCATGCATGTGTTTTCAAGCATTACTAACTTATTGAAACCATATGTTTCAGAATGCTCTCTCCTGCGCTATGTATTTTCATAGATTCGAGCACCCTACGCTTCCTTCATTGGTCTCAGCATCCGTTTTCAGTCACTATCTACCTAGTGAAATTGATGGAATTTGAATGTGGTCTTCCAAACATTGTTGTTTTTCAGAGTTGAATATGTTACACCGAGCTTATACTTCCATGCATGTGCATTCAAACATTTCTATCTTAGTGAAACAATATGGTAACTGTATGCTGCACACCGTACTGTGTTGTTTCACAGAGTCGAGCACCCTGCTCTTCCTTCATTGGTCTCAGCCTCTGTTTTCAGTCACTATTTACCTAGTGAAACTAACCGTAGTAGAATGAGTTGTTTCCCTCAGTGTTATTTCTCGGATTTGAGGATATTACACTCAGGTTATACGTCCTTGCATGTGTTTTCAAACATTACTCATTTAGTGAAACAATACGGTAACTGAATGCTGTATTTTGTACAATATTGTTTCACAGAGTGCAAGCATATAACACTTACTTTATACTTCCATGCTTGTGTTTTCAAAGATGACTTACTTAGTGAGACAACATGGGAACTCAATGCTGCATTCTGTACCGTGTTTGTTAGAGTTTAGCACAGCACACTTCCCTCATTGGTCTCAGCAACTGTATTGTAACATTACTAGCATAGTGATACATGACGTTAGTTAAATAAGGCATTCCCTACAGTGATCATTCACTTGGTTGAGTATATGCCACTTAGCTGATGCATCCATGCATGTGTTTACAAACATTACCAACTTAGCGAAACAACGTGGTAACTCAGTAATGATGCATTCCGCAGAGTATTGTTTCGCAGAGGAGCCCAATTGTATTTCCTCCTTTGGTTTCTATATGTGTTTACAAACACTATGAACATAGAGAAGCAAGAAATTAGTTGAGTGATGCGTTCCTCACAGTGGTCATTCAGAGTTTAGTATATAACACTTAGCTTATACTTCCATACATGTATTTACAAACATTGCCAACTTAGTGAAACAATACAGTAACTGAATGCCATATTCACCATAGTGTTCTTTCACAGAGGTGCACATTCTGCTTCTGTAATCTAACACTACTGACATAGTGAAACGAGAGAATCGTGGAATGATGTGTTCCCCGTGTTGCGGACGAAATGACACAAAGGACAAGACACACACAAAAGACAGACACAGACACAACTCCGGCCGGAGGAACAATTCTACGCAAGCCACTCTTGCGGTTTATTTTATAACCCGGTAACTGGATACAAACTGAAATCTACAAGATGCATTCCTTTACCAATTAAGAGCAAGTAGCCAAACACATTTCAAGGACAGGGGGGAGCAAAGAGAGGAAGTGATCGCAACATGTTTACTAAGAGGCCTGCTCACAATTCCAGCCTTCTCCTTATTTCTAAGGAGGGCATGTTCCCTCGTTTGCAAGTGGATCATTAAACTTGGATACTGCGTGCAGGCCTCCTGGCAGAGCATCCTGTTTGCAGGAATGCCTTGCCCAGGCAGGGAGCCCCGTGTGCAGGCACATCCCCGCGTCCCTAACCACGCTTTCTTGTGGTCACTGTCGGGCTCCCACATCTCCCCCTATTTTCTGAGAAGCGGTAGCAAACTGTAAAGTGGCAAGAAGGTGTTGTCTATCTTTTTTCAGTTGTTGCCTTCTTTGCCAGCACCGGAAGACTAAAATAATAACACAGCATAAAAGTATTATGAGTAAAGTATTCACGAGAACAGTTCCAATTAGGGCAGACACATGTCCAAGAGGGTTCAAATTATTCATCCCTTTCTGTAAATCCCTTAACAGATCGGACCCAGTAATGTCAGGTATTGTTTTGCTAAATGTAGACAAAATTTGCTGCTCTGACTCCATAATTTCCTTAGTTAGGTTCTGATACCCTGTTAATGACCATTTCATCTTTTCTCAACCTTCGCTCATGTTAAAAGGCACAGATGTTATACATCATTGAGAGGAGTTCCAATCACATTTCAATACACCTTTTGTGGATAAGACAATTAATTGATCCCCAAGCCACGAAACAGTATATTGAAGACAGAGTACATCAGTTGCAAGTTGTGCATCCAAATCTCGTTGTTGTTGCCATAATAAATGAGAGTCTTTATGCCACTCCCGTACAACAAAGTCTGCTGTTTAGAATCCTTGATGCAAAGCAAGTCCAGCCACGGCAGCGGTTGCAGCAAATACAGCCACTGCAAGAACGGAAGCTATGATTAGTCCAAGCATGCGTCGGGACCTGTGAAGCAAAGTTTGCATAGCAGTCACCAAATGAGATACAGCAAAAGAGTCCGACCAAGGTCTTGTCAAATTTACAGGCAACCACACTTCGGTATGAGTTTTAACAATCACCAATGAAAAATTAGAGTTATTGATTTGTGTTTCAAAACTTTTCCACCATGACTGATTTACACATTGTGTTAAATTACAATGATTACATGATATAGATCCCTCTGTAGCATTCCAAGTCCAATTCCCTTACAGCAATGCAAAGGGGTATTTTAGACAAGCCGCAGCAGAATAGGTAAATTTATTAACATGCAAGTTAACATGAAAGGGACCTGAACTGTCAGTCTTATCCAAAGTGAGCCATATAGTAAGATTCCTGACCATATAGTGAGATTCCCTGAAACTGCCCATAATTTCTAAATATTCCCTTGATAGTGGGGATACCCTAACTGTTGCAAGTGAGGGGGAGCGAGTGCAAATTGCTGCCATTTTACGGTTTCATTACCATCACCCATTAAAGTACCATGAATGCGGTGCCATTTAAAAGTTTTGCTAGACCATTTTTCCAAAATTTAACCATGATCAGGGCTCCAATCTACAATAACAAATCCAGAATAATTCATGACCTTAAAAGGCCGATGACCTCGGCATCTTTCCCATTCCAAAGGTTCTAGAGAAGGAATGAAAAAATTAGAAGGGCATAATGGTATAAAGGTGTTAGGATGGTGACTCATCAGCGTCGTAGAGGTGTTGAATCGCCTGGTGCAAACAAGTACAGTAAAGACAGCAGGATGATAATTATTATATGTTACTCCCCAGGTATTATAAGAGTAATGATTATGCTTTCGTGTAGAGAAGCAAAAGGGATGTCCTCCGATGCACAAGGGGAGACCCTCCACTGCAACAGTATCATTACTTATGTTATATTGATTATTATGATGATACAGATGCTCAATTCCTCCACACGCGGGTGGTGGGAAGAATGCAGTTTCATTGGTGCATACCTGTACTTCAGGTTCACCCCAAGAGACAGCTCTCACAAGAGGAGTATTAGGAACATAAGCCCAATAAGTATATTCTATCGCTTGCACATACATTACCTGACAGGTAACCACAGCCATCTTATCCTCCTCTTTCCTTCGAAAATGCAATTCTGCTGCTGATAGATTTTCTTTGCTCCAAATATTCAGAAAATTTAAAGTTAGTAAGGTTTTATTCAAGATGTCTTTTGGTTTCATAAATCTCTCCTGTTCCCCCTTTTTTATTTTTTCAACATACTCACGTAAGGTACGATTAGCCCTTTCAATAATGGCTTGTCCTTAACTATTATAAGGGATACCAAAAGTATGAATTATATGATATTGGGATAAAAAATGAGCTAATTTTGCAGACTGGTAGGAGGGTGCATTATCAGTTTTCCATTCAATTGGGACCCCCATAACTGCAAAACAGATAATAAATGAGTAATAACAGCCTCAACCTTTTCAGAATGTAATGTAGTAGCCCATTGGAAATGTGTGCATGTATCTATAGTATGATGGACGCATTTTTGTTGTCCAAAGGATGAAACAAAAATTACATCCATTTGCCACACCTGATTTGCTTGCAATCCTCTTATGTTTACACCTGGTGGGGTAAATGGTAAGGTAAAAGGTGCACAAATAGAACAAGAGCGAACAATAAGAATTTTTTTTTAATCCTTTAGAGTTAGTATGTTGCAGACGATGCTCTTGTTTTGCTGCTTCTATAGGATAAAGTAATGCATCAATTACAGCATTTCTGAATGACAAGGGTCCAGGAAGGGCAAAATGTGCACGGATATGGGTAAAGAAAATTAATTCTGAACGCCGCAGAAGTGATCGTTGTACCTGATAAAATAATTTGTCAATATCTGTTTTAAGAGTTATAGGCAGTGAAACTTGAGGAAGCTGCAAACAAGAGAGAACACAGCATACCGAGAATCCGAAACAATATTAACAGGGAGTTGAGGAAAGTCTTGCAAAACTAAGTAAACAGCCCACAGCTCAGCAGGCTGCACAGAGCAAAAGAATGGGGAAGGCAGAAGAGGCAAGTTGACAGCAGGAGGCAAAGAAAGAGAGTTAGCAGTTTTAAATTTTGTGAGCTTAGACAGAGAAGACTTAAGGTGTGTTAGGCAGTCTATATCAGTCTGGAGAAGACAAGGAACTTCCCCGAAACAAAAGCAGTTTCGGCAGCTGCTTGGGAATATTCCTTAAAGTCCCCGTCCCGAGGTAAACCAGCCACAGTTGGCTTCAATTATAGCCATTTATCTGGGAAAAGAATGAGTGAGAAGCCCTCAACATTTACTAGAAAGAGGAACAGAGAACAGGAGAGAGTTAACATCCCCTTCAGTCTAAATTTATTCCAGCCAGACCAATAAGGTCCGTTTTATGAGGTTTTTCCGGATATTGGTTGGGCACTCTTTCAGTGAGGCAGTGTCACAAAGACAGACAAAGGGTAGGGGGTGCCCTCTCTAAGGAGGAGACCAGTCAGATGTCAGTTTGGTCATGTCCCAAAAGAATTTAAGAGATGCTTAGCTGTAGTGGTCTCAGCTTTGGAAACTATTCCAATGCCACCATAGACTGTATGCCGTTTACCACAAAATCGCAGCAGGCACAGTCAGACCCCATAGGCTTTTTGGGACCTTAAGGGTGCCCACCCGTGGAGCCACAGAATCAAACCCAGCAGGCAAGTCAGACCGAATTGCATATTCACATCTATATATATATACTAGAGGTTACTATATTCTTTCTCACAGAAATTCTACAGATAAGACTAACAATGACAATGACAAACAGGACAAAACAGACACAGAAGTGGCCACAAAACAGGTTTATGAGTTTGCTGAAGGGCCAACCGACGTCTCGGTGTGCCCTGGGGGAGGGAAATAGCTGCGTGCACGTTTTCATTTAATCCCCCAGACAGAAGCACATGTGCATTTAAGGATCCAGATAAGTTGATTTACCTCATTTTTTCTTTTTTTTTAATGTTTTATTTATTTCTAGGAGAGAGAGAGAGAGAGAGAGAGAGAGAGACAGCGTGAGCAGGGGAGGGTCAGAGAGAGAGGGAGTCACAGACTCTGAAACAGGCTCAGGCTCTGAGCTGGCAGTCAGCACAGAGCCCGACGTGGGGCTCGAACCCACGAACCGCGAGAACATGACCTAAGCGAAAGTCGGACGCTTAACCGACTAAGCCACCCAGGCGCCCCTACCTCATTTTTTCTTAATAACAAAAATGTGAGCGCTCGAGGAGCTTGAGCAGTGGCCACTAGTTTTCCGACGGAATGATTACAGAAGCCCCCATGGGAGAGAGAAGATAAATGTTTGTGCTATACATTCTCCAGCCAATAGTGAAAGTGTAACATAATTAGAAACCATGATTAAAATTTCTCCAACAAAATCAGAGTCTATAACTCCAGGAATTATGGCTAGGCGTCTTAAAGCTGCGCTGCTGCGGCCCAATATTAAACCAAAGGTGCCTTTAGGCAATGGGCCAAAAATGTTTGTCCTAAATTTATAAATGCCACCTTCCGGAGACAAAAGAACATTTTCAACGAGAGGCAAATCAGCAGCCACACTCCCTGAAGTTGCAGAGAGTAAATCTGGCACCATTGAAGGTTTAGCTATTCCTGATGTACAGTCATCTCTAAGGGTTGCTGGAAAACAAAGGGGTTACTTGAGGAGTGGGAGGTGTAGCCAATTGAGCCCCGGCATTGTTTTAATAATTTCCACCCTTGGAGGGCTTCATAGCCTGAGCCAAAGCAGTAGCAAAACAGCAGCATTATGTTCAGTTCCCCCCACTTCCGAACAAGCTCTAATATATTCAGCTATAGAAGCTCCCTGCCCTTTTAAACGGCCCAAAACACGTTTACATTCCGAGTTTGCATTTTCAAAAGTAAGTGTCTGCAAAAGTATCTCTGAGATTTCATCACGTCCAACATCCCGCTTAACAGCCACCCGCAATCTAGCAAGAAAATCAGTATAGGGTTCATTGGGTCCTTATAAAGTTTTTTGTAAAAGAAGGCTGAGGGGCGCCTGGGTGGCTTAGTTGGTTAAGTGTCCGACTTTCGTTCAGGTCATGATCTCGCGGTTCGTGGGTTCGAGCCCCGCGTCGGGCTCTGTGCTGACTGCCAGCTCGGAGCCTGGAGCCTGTTTCGGTCTGTGACTCTCTCTCTGACCCTCCCTGCTCATGCTGTCTCTCTCTCTCTCTTAAGAATAAAAATATTAAAAAAAAATAAAATAAAATAAAAGAAGGCTGAGCATGGCCAGTAGGTACAACACGGCGCCAAGCCCTAAGAAATACCTGGCGCACCTGCTGTAAATCATGGTCGAAAAATTGAGCCTGATCTCTCAAGGCTCGAAATTGTCTCTCTCCCATCAATTTATCCTCCAGGGGACCAGGAGGGTTCTGTCCCTCATTAATTTGAGCCTGCACTGGGGCTTCCTCTTCCCACCAACTCCTTAATTGCAGAATGCAATGCAAGCGCTTGAGTGATGGCACTACATAGAGTCCACAGTTTCAAAGGGATTATGTTACCCTTCTGATGCTGTTGCTGTAATTCCTTCTGTATTAATTTCCATTCCTTTAAGTTTAATTGTACTTTGGGTTGGCACTTAAACCCATAACAATGCTGCTCCACAAGGCGGAATAACTCAAATAAACGGTGACTAGATACCTTCACCCCGATGGAGTGGAGAAGTCCTTTGACTAGCTCCATGTATTGTGCCTTTGCTGATGGGGAATTCCCCATAATTTTCCCGAAAGTTCCCCTGCCTTGGACCTACAATCCCCGAGGGGTACTCACCCTTTCGGTTTCGTTCGCCCTCTGCCCCACGTTGGGCGCCAGATGTTGCGGACGAAATGACACAAAGGACAAGACACACACAAAAGACAGACACAGACACAACTCCGGCCAGAGGAACAATTCTACGCAAGCCCCTCTTGCAGTTTATTTTATACCCCGGTAACTGGATACAAACTGAAATCTACTAGATGCATTCCTTTACCGATTAAGGGCAAGTAGCCAAACACATTTCAAGGACAGGGGGGAGCAAAGGGAGAAAGCGACCACAACATGTTTACTAAGAGGCCTGCTCACAATTCCAGCCTTCTCCTTATTTCTAAGGAGGGCATGTTCCCTCGTTTGCAAGTGGACCATTAAACTTGGATACTGTGTGCAGGCCTCCTGGCAGAGCATCCTGTTTGCAGGAATGCCTTGCCCAGGCAGGGAGCCCCGTGTGCAGGCACATCCCCGCGTCCCTAACCACGCTTTCTTGTGGTCACTGTCGGGCTCCCACACCCCGCAGTGTTCTTTCAGAGCTGAGTATACAACACTTGCCTGCTACTTCCATGCATGTGTTTACAAATATTACTAACTGAGGGAAGGAAGACTGTAACCGAAACTACATTCCACACAGTGTTGTTTTACAGATTCGCGCATTCTGCACTTCTCTCGTAGGTCTCTGTATCTGTATTCTTTTGTTTTAAAAATTTAAATGTTTTATTTATTTCTGGAGAGAGAGAGAGAGAGAGAGAAAGCTGGCCGTTAGCACAGCGCCCAACGCAGGGTTCTAACCCACACACTGTGAAATCATGACCTGAGCCGAAGTTGGATGCTTCACGGACTGAACCTCCCAGGGGGCCTTCCGCATCTGTATTGTAATACCCCTAACATGGTGAAACATGAAGTTAGTTGATTCATGCTTTCCCCTCAGTTTTTATTCTCAGAGTTGAGTACAAAACACTTAGCTTATACTTCCATGCATGTGTTTTCACACATTGCTTAGTGAAACATCCTGAAAACTGAGTGCTGCATTGCGCACAGTGTTGTTTCAGACAGTTGAGCACACTGCACATCTCTCAAAAGTTCCTCACTCGTATTCTGACACTTCTAACATAGTAAACATGAAGTTAGCTTAGTGATGCTTTCCCCACAGAGTGCTCATGCACAAAGTTGATTATATGACATGTAGCGAATACGTGCATGTGTGTGTTTTCAAACATTACCAGTATAGTGAAACAACGTGGTAACTGAGTGTGGCATTCCGCCTAGTGTTTTTTTTCTCAGAGTTAAGCACAGTGCCTTTCTGTCATTGGTCTCTAGGTGTGTTTTCAAACACAGGTAACATAGTGAAAGAAGTTAGGTGAACAATGGGTTTCCCACCCTGTTCTTTAACAGACTTGAGTACATACCACTACGTTTATAGTTCCATGCATGTGTTTTCAAACTTCACCATCATAGTGAACCAACCTGGTAACTGAATGCTGCCTTCTGCACAGTGTTGTTTCACAGAATTGGCCACACTGTATTTCCCTCACTGGTCTCTGCATCTGTATTCTAACACTACTAGCATAGGGAAACATGATGTTAGCTGAATGATGCGTACTCCACAGTGTTCTTGCACATAGTACAGTATATCACAGTTAGTTTATACGTCCATGCTTGTGTTTTCAAAGATTACTAAGTCAGTGAAACAACACGGTAACAGAATGCTGCATTGCACACCGTCTTGGTTCACAGAGTTGAGCATGCTTCACTTCCTTCACTGGTCTCCGCATCTGTATTCTAATGCTATTAACATAGTGAAACATGACGTTCACTGAATGATGCATTCCCCACAGTCTTCTTGCAATAGGGTAGCGTCCTTAACACTTAGTTTATACTTCTTTCCATGCTTGTGTTTTCAAAGATGACTAACTTATTGAAACAACATAGTAAGTAAATGCTGCATTGTGCAACGTGTTTATTCACAGAGAGGAGCATGCTGCACTTCCTTTGTCTCCACATCTGTATTCTAACACTACGAACAAAGTGAAACATGACATTAGTGGAATGAGGTGTTTTCCACACGGTTCATGCCCAGAGTTGAGTATCTAACACTTACGTTATGCTCCCATACATGTTTCTCCACACATTACTTAGTGAAACATGATTGTAACTGAAGGCTGCATTCCGCACAGGGTTGTTTTACAGAGTTGAGCATTCTGCACTTCTCTCATAGGTCTCCGCATCAGTATTCTAACATTACTAACATAGTAAACATGACGTTAGTTGAATGATTGGTTCCCCATAAGGTTCATTCACAGAGTTGAGTATATGATACTAAAATTATACTTCCATGCATGTTGTTTTCAAACGCTAGCAAACTTAGGGAAACAAGACTGTCACTGAATCATGCATTCCGCACAGTGTAGTTTCATAGAGTTCAGCACACTGCACTTTCCTCAAGGTCTCCGCACTTGTATTCTGACACTTCTAACATAGGGAAAGATGACGTTAGTTGAGAGATGCTTTCCCCACAGTGTTTGTGCACAGAGTTGAGTATATAACACTGACCTTATGCTTCCATGCATGTGTTTTCAAGCATTACCGATATCATGAAACAACCTGGTAACTAAATGCTGCATTTCACATAGTGTTGTTTCTCAGAGTTAAGCACAGTGC
>JAESUZ010002458.1:0-42658 GCA_017311185.1 Proteles cristata cristata
GGGGTGTTTGTTAATCTGAAAGCAAGCAGACACTGTGCACCATTAGAAAAATGGTATGAAACACCCATTTCGGGGAAAAGAATGTGCCTTGTAATGAATAATGGCCGCTGGAAAACGTGCCTGATAGAAAGACAAACCTGCTCCCAGTCTGAGCTCTACAGCCTGATGACCGCAGTACAGGGTCTGAAAATAGTTTCCCCTCCTCCAGTCACTTTTGCGAAGCCCTGTGGGATCTGTGGGATTCAGGGGCACTCACGTGGGGAGCAGCTGGTGCTCAGGAATCCCCTACCGAAGGGAGCGGAGAGCTGGAACCCGGGCAGGTATCTGTGCCCAGGCCCCAGGAGAGCTGCGGACTTGGCAGGGGAAGAAGACTTTTTCAAATACTCAGAACAGACACCACAGAATGATCCGATCACCCACGTCCTGCTCATTCCACATTCTTCTCGCTGCCTGCAACTGGCGTTTCAATAAGGGCTTCGTTACAGAGCAAACTGTCCTTTTAAAATAGTTTCTCTCTTAGGGAAACGTGTCCACGTGGGCACTACGTTCAAAGCCAACGCCAGGCAAGACCAGCTTTAAAGATATGGGCCTGTGCGAATAGAAAACGACATGAGAATGTGTTTATAGGTGCGTGTGTTTGTTCAATTCTCCATGCTTCATGACCCGGCAGCTTTCTCCATGGCTGAGTCAATTAGCTAAGCATAGGGCACTCTATTTCCTTAAGAAATTTACTTTAACAGACAGAGTTGGGAAAATGAGTACAGAAAGATGGTCACTGCTTCATTCTTGTCCAAAAACCTGTTTCCTTGTATTCAAACCATGAATAGTGACAGTAATTCTGATAGAGTGAAGCAGACACCTTCCTACAGCCTGGCCATTTTATTCCTAGGTATATAACCAAGGAAAATGAAAGCACAGGGCCGTAGAATACAACAGGGCTCATAGCTGCTTTATTCACAAGAGGTCCAACCTGGAAGTGATCCAAACACTCATCAACGGAAGAAGAGATAAATCCATCATGGCGTATCCATACCCGGCTCTAGGGTTGTTGTTTTTCTAAAGAAGAAAAACTACTGATATATGCAACCATGTGGATAAATCTTAAGAACATTATGTGGAGAGAAAGAAGCCAGAGGATTCTATTTATATGAAATTTACAAACAAGCCAACCTAGTTTATGGGGTAGAAGACACAACAGTGGTTCACTGAGGTGTGAGGAGCAAGGGGGTTCATTAACTAGGAAAGGGAACAGGGGAACATTCCGGGGTAACTGGACAGATTCTGTACCTCGATCCAGGCAGTTATTATCAGGAAGCGCAGAGAGGTAAAAGGTCATCAAGCCGTCCTGGTGAAGATAAGGGCATTTTACCCCCTGTAAGTTACATGTCGATTTAAAACAAAGAATACTAATGATGTCTGTTGCAGATCTGACAGAACGCGTGAGGATTCCTGTTGATAAGCGTCACCCTTGGCTTTGAGCTCCTTGACTGCCAGGCGATGAAGAGAACAGAGCAACATTTCTCATAGTAAGGACATGGGAAGCACACATTAACCACTGATTGAGCACCTACTGTGAGCTTGCTGATGTGCTGGGGTCCTTGGGAGACCTAACGATAGATCAAACAGGGTGCCTGCTTCCCGCGAGCTCACAATCTAGTATAGGACGTACCATGCGTCCGTAAACAAGAAATTGAGGTAGAAAGTGAGAGGCAGCCCCAGGCAGGTTGGAAACCAGCACCGGGACGGTCAGAGGACTTGCCCGACATTCACCGGAAACTGTTGGCTGAGAGAAGCAGAGGGAAGGTAGGTGCCATATTTTCAGAGGGGAGGGTGCTTCCCGGGGAGGGTGTAACAGGTAAGTGTGTAGAGGAAGGTGCAAAGGAAATTTCCCTTTTCCCCTCAAATCCTGCCCCAGAAGGGCGTTGGCCTTGTCTGTACTAGAAGGACCTGCCTTTCAGCCTCAACTGATAGATTTGGGGGCTCAAGGAGTGTCGGGGTACTTTAGTTTCCTAGGGCAGCTGTAACAAATCACTGCGAACGTGGAGGCTGAAAATAAGGAAGACATATCCTCACGGTTCCGGAGGCCAGACGTTTGAAGTCAGTATCCATGGGCGAAAAGCAGGGTGTTGACGGGGCCACGCTCCCGGCGGAAACTAGGGAAGAATGTTCCCCCTTGCTTCATCCTGCTTCTGGTGACTGCCCACACTCCTTGGCTTGTGGTCCCCTTGCTCCAATCTCTGCCTCTCTTATCGCATCGCCTTCCCCACTGTGCAGGGGTCATGCCTCCTTCGGCCTCCCGCTCATAAGGAGATTTGCGATTGCAGCCAGGGCCCACCCAGATAATGCGGAATAACCCCCCCTTCTCGCGAAGCTTAGCTTACTCAGGCCTGCAGAGACCCTTCTTTTTTCCATAGAAAGTGACGTTCACCGGCTCTAGGGTTTAAGACTTGACACCTTCAGGGGCCGTCATTCCGCTTACTGCGTGGGGCCAGCACCTACCTCGGCCCCGATGCCTGAAAACGGAGGCAAACACTGACCTCTCTCTGTCAGGAAGGAAGATGCAGTAAATGTAAACCTGGTGCTGGGGTCCCGCCCTCTCTCCGTCCGCCCTCGGCCTAGCGGGGCAGGCTGCCTCTTCCTGGTTGCAGAATGAGCCCTTGAAGGAGCCCCAGACAGACCCTCCTCCGAGCTGTGGTTGGAATGCACTGAACCACGACTCTTGGGCAGGGCCTCTCACTGCAGCCCTAGTGGTATTTGGGGCCACGGAATTCTTTGTTAAGGGCGGGGGACGTCCTGTGCACTGGAGGATGTTTAACCGCGTCCCCAACCTCTACCCGCTAGATGCCAGTAGCACCCTCTCTCCCCAGCTGCGACAACCCAGAATGTCTCCAAACATTGCCAAATCGCCCGCGGCCCTGTGAGCGCCGCTGTTCTGCTGGGGAGGAGGTGGGGCCTCTCTGTAGTCCCTGGGGAGGCTGGGCCGCCTTGCCCCTCCTTCCCCTTTCTCTAGGTCTCCCCAGTGTTGAGAACACAGAGGACCATGTTGCTGGATCTCTGATCCAGCCCACATGTCTGGCCCCACGGAGAAGGGCCGTCTACATTTGGAGTTCCTGAGACAAAGAATAACTGGGGCCCGGAGTGAGGGGCTCAGCTGGTGGATCGGGGGCTCCTCTCTGACCAGACAGTCCCGGGCGTGATCTCTCGGGGACCACGGGGACCTTTCCCAACCTCAGGCCTCAAACAAGCTGAGAAACCTCTCAACTTTCTCTAGGATCCTGAGAGCCAGAGGAAGTCAAGGTCATGGAGACTGGGGTCCCCAGGGCCATTCCGTATGACTCAAGGCCTCTGTGCTTTCCCATAAACCGAGAGAACATCTCAGCGGAGTAGAGTGATGTGTGGTTAAGCGGGAGGGCCTGGGCCTCTGGCTGCAGGGGTGGATTCCTAGCTCCAGCGTTTGTAAGCCCGGGCACCTTGGGCAAGTTTAAGGAACTCTCTGATTCGGTGTCTTCGTCTGCAAAATGTGGACAAGCATCGGGGCTCCTTTGTGGGACCATGGTGAGAACGAAACAAACGGTGCAAATAAAGTGGCCGCTAAACATTCTCTCAGAAAAGGTAGAATGAGGTTTGTCGTATTTGTGTTGGCTCTTTCCACGTGGCTCACTCGTCCTTCACAAAGAACCCTTAAGAAGAAACTTTGAAGGGTGCATTTATCTCCTGGAATCTCTGGGAAACAGACCTCCTACGCCTCAATAATGCGCACGACATCACTTCTGCCGTATCCCATAATCTCATAAGCCACTTCTGGGTATTTTTACACAAGACAAAACTAGTTTCTGTTTTCTAATGCATTTTCATGTAAAGGGTATAAAAGCCAGAAGCTGTGCTTGAAGTTTTTTTTGTTTGCCTTTTTTTGGTTTTTGTTTTAATAAGAATGAAAACTAAGTTTCCTCCACCGGCCCCTTTCTTTGCCTTGAAGCTACCCGGGAAGTTCACAGGCAGGCCCAAATGTGGAGAGAGAAGACTTGTTTTACAGCGGGGAGAGAGACACCCACTTCTCAAAGCCTTGCTTTTCAAGTGCATATATTATAAATTTAGTTGAATGAAGAAAGATCACAGCCAAATATGGGCAGAACACGCGGAGAAGCCTCAGTTGTGATTGGCTCTTGACTCGGCCCCAAAAAGAGAACATTGTGGTTTCGACGCCGTGCCCAGGAAGTGTTGAAATCAACTGAATGGTTCCTCCAACTCCTTCTTCATCCTTTAAACCAGGGCCCAGGCCCGCTGCGATTGGCTGCTTGAGGAGTCAGGCCGTAAGTCTGGGCGGACACTTTGGGCCCTTGTCTGATGGCACACAATTAGCTGAGAAGCCGCACCCCGGTGGTGTCGTTGACATTCAGTCCTGATGTTGGGTCAAATTTCAGTTGTCTCTCTGGCCGCACTGCCAGTGTGTACTGCTGTAAAGTGAACGGCTTGTAAACACTCCGGAAAGCAAGCTACAGTGAAGCTGGTTTGAAAAGCCCCATTGAAAGTCAGACCCGGGGTGGCTTCCGCTGGTCCCTCTCGGCAATGGCCTGACATGAGAGACGTTCTAAAGCACGGCGTATGCTCCAGCCCCATGTAATTCTCTGTTATCACAACACAGGTGTTCGTTTTGCTCTTGTGACCAGATCATGGGTTTCTTGCTCAATCACCCCAGAAACCGTGTGAGGATGAAGACTAGTAAGGCCGGCCTCATTTTGAGAGCCACCCGAGGCGTCTCTGGACGGCTATTGGGGAGCCCAAGCCAGGGCCGGCCTTCGCCGCCAATCATTTCTAGCCACTGTCAGATCCTCTCCTCCAAACCCTGATAACCAGCCAGTCAACCGCACACACCCCTTGGGAAGCCCATGGGTAGTGCTGTCCCCAATGGAAAAACAGACCATGACGCCATCAGTTCTGGCCAGAAGCTGAAGAGGACCAGCCCTGGGTCACCCAGAGGTGCCCATTGCACGGGGTGGCTGTGCACCAAATGATCTCAAAGGTCAACTCGTGCATTCACTTTCCTTTTTCGCAAGAGCCAATCACAGGCACGTTCACTCTCCCCTTATGGAAGCCTCAAACCCTAATTGGCTACCGTGTCATGAACCTTGACTTGAATAGAGATGTGTGGGTTTCGGGGGGTGGAACATACAGGAAATTTTGGATGAAGGCGATGTCTTTTTCATGTTCAAGTGGAAGGCATTTTGGGCTAGTCTCTTTGGTAAAGGCCAGTACTTCTGACCAAATGGTCCTTGACGGGTCATTTCCTTCTGCAGGGAATGCGCTTTCAGTGCCATGTCTGATCAGTTAGTTCTCTTCTTGGATCGTTAAAGCCCAGCTATGGAGCTGCTCAGTGTCTTCTCACCGTCCCTTAGGGCACTGGACGATCGCTATCAGTCCTCAGCACCAAGGATCCTTTGATAACAAAGCAAAGCTAATGTGACTGTAAGTCGGTAGAGCCATTTGGAGGGCAGCCTGATAATGTCCACCAACACCTCCCGATGACCATTAACAACCACGTTGTAGGAAACTGGGGGTAATGGGGCTAAAATACCACAAAAACACAAATAGAGAAGAGAGGGGCCCAAAGTGAATATCCGGAATAACCTAGGTTTGTAAGAAAAGAGACATGTTCGGGGCGCCTGGGTGGCTTAGTTGGTTAAGCGTCCGACTTTCACTTAGGTCATGATCTCGCGGTTTGTGGGTTCGAGCCTGGCTAGCCGGGCTCTGTGCTGACTGCCAGCTCAGAGCCTGAGCCTGTTTCAGCCTGTGACTCTCTCTGACCCTCCTGGCTCACGCTGTCTCTCTCTCTCTCCTAGAAATAAATAAAACATTAAAAAAAAAAATTTAAAAAAAAAAAAAAAAGAAAAGAGACATGTTCATGAAAGTACGTAGAGGTGGAGAGAAAAAAAATGCCAGAAGGAAATACATCAAAATATTAACATCAATCTTGGCTCATGGAGGATGAAGTTCATAAGCGCCCCCCTTCTTTGTGCTTTTCTGTATTGTTGACATTCTGTACAGTTATTTATTAAATATTGTTTTTATAATTAAAAACTCATTTGGGAAACTAATTGATAACATGAAGCTGGGAGAAAGGCACCGTGTGAACCGTCCAGTCGACTCGACAGAAGCTAAGGATGTCAGTCACAAAGCCAACCTGTGCTGTCTCTGCTGCATATAAAAGGGCCATCGTGATAATATATAACGTGCTCCATGTGAACAGCCCCTGCTTTCGCACTCAGAAATGGTGACTGAAAGCTCGCCCAGCCACGGCGGGAAAGAGGTGGCTGGTCTCACATGCTAATTCAGGGATGGTACACTGTGATCCTCCGCACCACTGAGGGAGAACGCAGGACTTCCGGCTGACCGGCAGAGAGGGGGAAGACACAGGTACTGGTGTCTGGCTGAGACGTTCTTCCGTTTTCTTGAGTTAACACAGGGGAAGAGAAAGCCTTCATTGACCATCGCCTTCAGAGCACATTGAAGCAATCGCTGGGTAGAGTTCAAGGATAGGCCTGGAGGCCCCAGGAGCCCCTCTTTGGGGTCCTGTGGTCATGGTCACAGTGCTCTCTTATCTTCAGGAAACTACCCACCTTGCAATCAGAACTGACCAGATGCTTGTCCTTAAAGGCACCGAATAATGCGTCCATTGTAGCTTTCAAGGAGAGAGGCCTCGGCCATTCTTTACGGGATGTGTGGAGCTAACGTGTGAGGTCTGATGTGAACCTTACGTGAGATCGTGCTCTCCTCCACCATCTCTAATTGGTCTCCACCGGGCACTGGACTGGCTGCAGGCCTTCTAGGCTCACAAACCAACCTGCCCACGCCCATCCCATCTGTTGCACCTGCACAAACCATCTTACCATCCATCATTCGTGTTTCCCTGTCTCAACCCGATGCCTCCTTGGAAGTCCCTCTGCCAAACTATGCTGCTTTTAGCTCTGGAGATGTCCCAGGTCCTCCCCAGGGCCTAGAGGGAATGGCTAAGTTGGCTCCACGGTCTCCTCTCTATCGTCTCATAGTCTCTGTGTACTAGTGGAGAGATTTAGAGACACAAAGTATTCGGGAATACCTTAACATACAAAGTACACGTTCTTCTTTCTCCCATCTTGGAACTAGCTCAAAGACAATGAAACCTGTATTGTACTGTGCAATCTTTCCCATGAGCCACATGAAACAGGAAGTTTCTGGGGAGGGGGGCGGGGGAGTTCCTGCAAGTATGTGTTAGTGGTGGTTTCGGTGCAACAGGTAGATTTTGCAGCCGGAAACACTCACATAAGATGCCCTTTATGGTTTCTGGACAACTCAGGCGTTGGTTAAATGCACTCCCTTTCACACTCAGCAAAAGCCATCTGACTTCTCACACTGTATTTATTTTTACTTACTGCAACGTCTGAAGGCACCACGCATCGGACCACAGGCTGGATGCGGCCGAGGAGAGGCCTGGGTACAGGGCCTCGGCTCACCTGCTCTTAAAGAATCCCTCAGGTTGAACCACTGTCCCTTGAGCGGCAGTCCCTGCCACTTCTAGAAAGGCCACTTGCAGAAGGAAGAGCCCACCCTACTAATGCAGCTGAGTGAGCCCTTTTGGGAAATGAGGCTAGAAGGGAATACTTGTAGCTGCCTCGTTATGAATCTGGTCTCAGGGCCATTCGATGGCATTTGTCACAACTGAACGAGCCCTCGTGGAGAGGCTGCGAGGGCCCGAAAGCCACATCTAAGACGCTCAGACTCTTAGGACCCACCCTTTCCGATCCCAGTAGCACCGGGCCAAGCTTTTCCCTTCCAAGGAAACAAAGAAAGTCCACAAATTGGGATGCATGCTCACAAGCTCTATGAGCAGGTTACACTTCGTGACGAAGACAAAAAGATAAACAGAAACCCCTTCTTATACCGTTTATTTCAAATGCAAGCGGACTGCAAGACTGCGAGACGGTACGTCTTGCACAAGGGTGCTGCGGGTAGAAGGGAAGCCTTTGCAAATATTTACAGGTTTCCTTGTGTAGGTTGGGTTTTTTTGTTTTTTTTGTTTTGTTTTGTTTTTTGTCTTTTTAACGTTAGACGGCGTTAGCAGAGGAAACAGAGCTGGTTCACAGGATCTTAAGCGGAGGATGGTTTCTCTCAGTCTCCGTCGGTTCTCTCCATTCCTCACGCTAGAAGTCACGCACCTCGATAAACAACCCAAGAGGCATTTCTAAGTAGAGACACTCAGTTTCTCCAAACTGTCTATACAGCTCCTGCTGCATTGCCTGGCTAAGGGCTGCCACGGTGGCCCGCCCTTCTTCTAACTCGCGAAAAGCGCATTTGCTAGCCCGCATTTCAGTCATCCGATTGACCTTCCTTCCTGCCAAACTGTGCTGAGAGCAAAGCAAATGAACAAAAGAGTCCATAGACCGGCTTTGGGATTCACCGCCCTTTGGTCGTCCGTCCCATCTGAATCCGAGCCCCAGGAGGGAGGGAAAGGTGAGACAGAAATCAGGATGAGGTCAAGACTGTAAAACCATTCCTGCAATCATTGAAAGTGGCTGTGGAAGGAAGAAGCTACCAGATAAGCAACTGCTCTGGGGGGAGGGTGTGGGCAGGGGAGTAAAATGAGCTGAGAGACAGCAAAGCCTGCCTTCCCTAGGGCTCTTTCCGGGGGCCTCCTCGTCTGCAAGCTGCCTGTGTGCTCCGTAGCATGGCTTCCGGCGAGAGACTTCCTGGAGAGGAAAAACCCGATTCTGCACGCTGACCCTCCTGTTTTCAGCTTTCCAGGGCCGGTCATAGAAGAGACGGTAGATGCTGAAACACCGCGCTGCCGGGCCGTCTATGCTGCATACAGATTTGCCAGGAAAATTCTAAATTAAAGAACAGTAACTTCCCGGCTAATGTGAAGATACACGTACCGTTCCGTGAGGGGGTTTACAAGGCCACATCGGACCGAGAACTAGGCTGCAATTACACAAATGCCCAACCCCGACCATTTCAGAATAACAAACATAGATTCAAATGCTGGAGAAGAATCGATTCTCTGTCACTTCTCTGATTTCATTTCTCTGATGAAGGGAAGGGGGTCTTAATCACTTAAAATCCTTCTCTAGCAGATATTAATTCTTTCCTCCGCCGAATGAAGCAACAAATCCACGAGCTTATGAGCTATCAGGTGCTTCTCAGTTGGTAAAAAGGACCAGAGACACTTGGTGGGATGGTGGAAATCTCCAGGTCGGCCTGTACGTAGCTATTTTTGTGTGATTGTTTTTTTAGTTTAAAATGACCTTGCGGGTCCTAACCCAGAGCCTTTGTTTTACAGATGAGAAAACTGAAGCCCAAGGTCATTCAGTTAAGTGGTGGGACCAATGGCCTTAAAAGCCCAAATCCCCCAATTACTCCAATCTAGGCTCTTTGCACAAAACTCTCAAAGCCACAGGCAGGACTTTCTATCTTAGCATTTTCAAAGTCTGTTGGGCTTCATATTTCAGTAAGGATCATCCAGGTTCCTAACTAGGAACAACAGAAGCTCTGTTTCCTCTTCTGGTCAATAGATGAGAAGAACGACGGGCGGGGCGCCTGGGTGGCTGGACCATTAAGCGTCCGAATTCAGCTCAGGTCATGATCTTGCTGTTCTGCCCTGTGTCAGATTGGAGCCTGGAGCCCACTTTAGATTCTGTGTCTCTCTCTCTGTCTGCCCCCTCCCTGCTCGTTCTCTGTCTCTGTCTCTCTCTCTCAAAAATACATAAACTTTTTTTTTTTTAATTAAAGAAACAAAACCAAAAATGACATATTCAGGTCAACCAAAACAGGCACTGCTTGAATTTTGATACATGTCACGTATTGCCCTGTGTCTAAAGGCAGCTTTCGCATAAATTCCAGTCTTCCTTCTTACACTGCGGAGTAATAAGCAAACAAGCTGATATTTTTAAGGCTCTTTGTTTCCCCCTCACCTGTCATTTCAACAAGCTTAGCCAAGAGATACTAATGCAGTTATAAATTGTTATTACTATGGTGGTTTCAATAATTTTATTGGGAATATAAGAGCCTCTAGAGAAGGCAGATATCTGCTTCCACAGGCAGATACCGTGGGGAGGAAACATTTCAGGAGACTGCTTACCAAGCCACTTTTTTTTTTTAAGGTCATTCTTAACATTTATTCAATGTTTTTTTTTTTTTTCTATAGGAAAGAGGAAGGAGGAAATGTCACTGAGTTGCTTGGTTTCTGTTTTATCAGACAATTGTTCTGGTTAATTCCACCAATCGGGGGATGTTTCGAACGAACGGGCTCGTGTTTAGAACGTGCGTTAAGGTGAGGGTTTCTCCAGTCTCAGCCCGAGTGACATTTTGGATCGTTCTTTGGTGTGAGGGGTTTTCCTGTGCGTGGTGGGGTGTTTGGCGGTATCTCCGCCCTCTGTCCACTCGATGACAGTAGCAACACCCACCCCCCGAATCATGACAGGGAAATATATTTCCAGATACTGCTAAATGTGCCCCTGCCAATTTGCCCCAGTTGAGAACCACTGGGTTGGGCACGCTCTGGAGTCTTCTAGACTGGTTTCACTGTACATCCTAAGAGCTCTAAGGGGAACTGGCTTCTGTGGATGATTGGCTTATGTTCCAAGGATGTATGAAAACCCCTAAATGAGGACTCGTGCCTCACACCAGCCCTGATCCCCCATCTGGCTTCCCCCATGAAAACACAAACGCCTGCCGTTGTTGGAGAAGGCGTAAGTCAACCATGGGAAGCATTCATACCCTCTTGCCTTACGACAAGGGAAGAAAAATCATTGTTCATTTGCCATCAGGCAAAACTTTCCTCTGTCCTTTGTGGCTGGGAACAGAGCAGCTCAGCAGCACGGGTCACGCTGCTTGCGTATTTCCTAAAATGACAGCATTCACAAAAAATCGCGTTTCCCCCCTGCTTTGAGGGCTTTCCTTTCCTCAAATGGGATCCATATGAGTGGTGTGTCCAAGTCAAGGCCAGGACAGTGGAACGTGGATGCATGAAGCGCGTCTCTAAGCCAATGGAAGAACGGTAACTGACACAGAGACATCCTTCCTGTCCAAAGCTGAAACCTGGTACCCAAGAGCTCTCCTGTTAGAATTCCACACTAAGTCTTAGATACCTGATGAATTCTGACGCCGTGATACTTCGCTTCCTTATGCTTGAGATCGACACACATAAGTTTCAGCTCAATGGTCAGTTGAGGAAGGGAGGTGGCATTTCTTGTTTGTGCATCGGATTAGCTGGATCTCCAGCCATGATATCGATCCAATTAATAGAGATGCCCCGTCTGCGAAAGGTCAGAGCTTGGAGCACATGATACGATTTTCTAATCATAGGTTCCCTTGTGCAAGGTCTGTGTGCAACAGTCTGCGGCCTGGCTTTCCAAAAGCAACTTCCTGCTCGTGTACAAAAATATTTCAGGCAGAGACCTATTTCTGAATTCTTGTGCCTTCTTTCTCTGTTCCTTCTTTCTTTCTCTCTCTCTCTCTTTCTTTCTCAGACTTTCATTCCCCTTGTGGTCAATCCAGTTGTCTTACTTTGAATACTAATATAGACGTCCTTTGGACCTCCCACAATCACCCTCCAGGCCCTGCACAAATTTAATAAGCAAACGCAACGTGCAGAAAGAAAGAGGTTTTTACGTGCCCCTCTCCCCGCAACCCTGATAAAAGTGATCACAACCCAAATTGGCCCGGATGAAAGAAGATGGCACTATTTGTTAAAAAAAAAAAAGTTACCTTCTCCCGATAGAAAATAGTTTCCAGCTCCAGCGGCTTCTATAATTCATAACTTTAAACCCAAAGTAACTCTTTTAGGTTCAAAACTCAAACAACTTGTAAGCAAGTTTTAACTTCAGCCCAAATGCTTTTTGTTTTGTTTTGTTTTTTGAGAGAGAGAGAGAGAGAGAGCGCGCAGGGGAGGGAGGGAGAGGGCACGTGCATGCATGTGCAGGGGGAGAGGGTCAGAGGGAGAGGGAGAGAATCCCAAGCAGGCCGCAGGCTCAGTGTGGGGCATGACACGGGGCTCAATCCCACAACCCTGGGATCATGACTTGAGCCGAAATCAAGAGTTGGACGCTGAACCAACGGAGTCACCCAGGCGCCCCGACCCACATGCTTTTATACCTACACGTAGTATACATACTGGCAGAGAATAAAAAGCCGTAACAGCACTTTACTATTAGATTTGAGACTTTGTTTTCTACAGCTATTTCCTCTAGAATCCACTTAATTGAAGCTGTTTGAATTTGTGATTCCCCGTTATTTGATTCTGTGGACATTTTGAAAACTCTGGCACAAACTGAGCTCAGAATGGGGAAACATGCTAAAATCCTGTTCTTAATGGAGCTACATTCTAACGACAGAGGAGGGAAGGGGAGGATGAGAACAAACCATAAACAGAATAAATCAGTGAGAGTACAAAGTTTGGGACGAGATCATAAATAAAGTAGAGCAGAAGAAAGGGAATGGTGCTTGAGGCTGGTGTCATTGGAAATTGGGGGGTGAGGACAGGCCTCCGTGAGAGGTGACATCAGCACAAAGACATAAAGGAGGTGAGGGAGGGAGCCAGAAGGCTAAGGTGGGTGGGGGGGGACATGTCTTCCAGGCAGAGGAACAGCCTGGGCAAAGGGGAGTGAAGGGTGGGAACACATCTGGTGCAGAGGGGAAGCCGCGCGTGTGGAGGCCAGTGTGCCCAGGAGGGGGATGGGGCTGGGACGGACAGGAGGTAACACGGCCAGATTCTACAGGATTTGGCAAAAGCCACTGTAAGATTTCAGCTTCCACTCTCAAGGAAATGGGGAATCACTGCAGATTTTAAGTAAATAATCAACATTTTTGTACTGGGGTCAAATTCAAAAAATATAGAATTAACTACTTAGAAGTGACCAATTCAGTGGCATTTAGTACCTTCACAATGCTGTGCAACCCCACCTCTTTTTTTAAAGTTTATTTATTTTGAGAGAGAGAGAGAGAGAGCGCACACGCCTGCATGAGGGAAAGAGGCAGAAGAGGGAGGGAGGGAGAGGGAGAGGGAGAGAGGGAGAGAGGGAGAGAGAGAGATTGATTCCCAAGCAGGCTCTGTGCTGACGGCACACGGGGCTCGAACTCCTGAACCGTGAGATCGTGACCTGAGCTGAAACCAGGAGTCAGCTGCTTAACCGAATGAATCACCCAGGCGACCCAACCCCGCCTCTTTTTAGTACCAAAACGTTTTCATCACCTCAAAGAGAAGCCCCCAAACCCATAGAGCAGGCACCCTCATCCCACCTTCCCCTTCAGCCTCCGGCCACCCGCTTTTACTTGGTATAATGTGTTGGCGGTTCACCCATATCGTAGGATATATCAGTACTTCATTCCTTTTTATGCTGAGTAATATTCCATGGTACGGAGAGACGACAATCCGTTTACCCACTCATCGGCCCATAGATATTTGGGCTATTTCCACCTTTTGGCCATTGTGAATAGTGCTGCTAAACACTGCAGGTTTTTAAGTAACAGAGACATGATCTCACTTCCATTTTATACAATACATACGAGGCTATTGTATGAGTCATTTAGAGCCCAACTTAGTAAATCCATTTTTTTACAATGACGAGAATTAAGACGTGAATAAGTGTTTCTCGCAGTGCATTCCCTGGACCCCTCCCTCTGCCCCGTGTTACCACCTGTTTGGCTATTTAAAATATCGACTTCCACCAGAACCATTATGTAAACTTTGATAAATGTTCTCTACCATTGGCCATGAAAGGCTCATCAGCTATTGAGTATAAGAATGTCCTCATTATCCAAAAAAGTAATGTTTCCAAAATTGACATAAGGATTTTTAAGAAACATGGGCAATGATGATTTAGAATGAAAATTCTCAGGACTCATTCCTACTCATTCTATCTCAAAAATAAAAATAAGCATCAAAAAATATTCTTTTAAAAATAAAAGAATGGGATTTCTCCAGGGCACCTGGGTGGCTCAGTCGGTTAAGCGTCCAACTTTGGCTCAGGTCATGAGCTCACAGTCCGTGGGTTTGAGCCCCGCGCCGGGCTCTGTGCTGACAGCTCAGGGCCTGGAGCCTGCTCCGGATTCTGTGTCTCCCTCGCTCTCTGCCCCTTCCCCGTTCACACTCTGTGTCTCTCTCAAAAATAGATATTTTTTTGGGGCGCCTGGGTGGCTTAGTCGGTTGAGGGTCCGACTTTCGCTTAGGTCATGATCTCAAGGTTCGTGGGTTCGAGCCCCGCATCGGGCTCTGTGCTGACTGCCAGCTCAGAGCCTGGAGCCTGTTTCAAAGTCTGTGACTCCCTCTCTCTCTGACCCTCCCCTGCTCATGCTGTCTCTCTCTCTCCTAGAAATAAATAAAAATATTTCAAAAAAAAAAAATAGATATTTTTTTAAAAAATAAACGTAAAAATAAATGAAAATTCTCCAGCCAAAAGGGGAAATGATTTTGCTTAAGGAAACAGATGACTTCATGTGGCGTGCTGTCCTGGGCTGGATCCTGAAACAGGAAAAGGCCAGCATCTGTGTCCCTGCGCTGACACTGTGACACAGAGAAAGTTTTCAGCACTCGGGCTCATTTTCCCTCCTCCGCCAAATAATTCAAGTGCCTGCGGCCCGCCACACCTTGCTAGGTGGCAGAGGACAAATAACGGTGACACGTTTTCCCGGCATCACAAGGCGGCTATGAAGACAAAATGGGGCAGAGAGGGAAGCCCTCGGTGCCTGGGGAAGCCCGTCCCCGTGCACCAGAAATCAAACTTGGGTTTGAAGGCGCTTCTGGCTCCTTGGCTCTCCGTTTGGCTCTCACCAAACTGTTGTGAGTCACAGAAATCCTTCTGATCAGGAAAATGAGCGTTCCTGTGACACCAGGCCACCCTGCCGCCCCCCCCTGCTCCCCCCCACCCCCCGCTGTGCATGGATGGTCTGGTTGAAAAGGCAGCAAAAGCTAACACCGGAAGCACTTCCGTTTTCTAGGGGAGAGTCTCCCTCAGACTTCCTCCCCGGTGAGCGCTGCAGAGAGGCCGAGGCCCAGGCAGAAGGCATCTGTGGGGGTTTTTGCACCAGCAGGGGCCTCCCCATCAGCTCCAGGCCATGGCTCCCATTCCTGGCACAGGTTAGGCTGGGCTGGAGGGATAGTGAGGGGCAGAGAGAGAGAGAGAGAGAGAGAGAGAGAGAGAGAGAGAGAGAGAGCCCTCTGACGTCTTTACTCAGGCAGAGTCGGGTTCACGGGTAAAATCGGCCAGGCTTGAAGACCAACGTGCATCCCTAACCTCAACTCCAGCCTCTGCCACCTTCCTGGCAGGGTGGGGAAAGGAGGGGGAGGAGGAGTCGGAGGCGACCTCAGCTCTGCCCATACAACCTCTGAAGAAAAAGGAATTCTCAGCGGAACCGGAAAGAAGCCATTGCCCCCTCCAGGAGTCCCCGCCCTAATTCCCCCACTTTGGAGGGGGAAGGGCTGCTCAAGAAAATTCTTTGCACAGGATGGATTGACAGTTTGCAAACTACAGCTGTCCGCACCAGCCCATAATTACAGCCCCACCCCCCGTACCACCCCCAGGGCAACTTGTTGGAATTGTGATTCTGTGAAGTCCAAGAGCACTGACCCCACTGACAAAACAAAGGTTTGGCTTTCTCATGCCCCCCCTCCCCCCCACGCTGTGTCCGCGGCCGGAACAGCTCCAGGCAGGCTTTCACCAGCCGGGTGTGTGTTGTCAGGCAAGTCTCAACTTTTACATCAGCTCCTCAGGGGACTCTCCCCTGCTTCACCCCCCACCCCTACCCCCAAATCCCAGCCAGGTAGATTAGGTGCCATCCTGAGCACCCTGTACCTGTCTCTCTCCGAATCCTTATCTCTCCGTATTCTAGTGTTATACCTCCACCATTAACATAGTACCTGGCAAGGAGTGGGCAGGTATTCAAGAAATGTTTTTGGAATGAATGGATGGATGAATGGATGGATGGATGGATGGATGGATGAAATTATAAACAACAAGAAACTTAGTGTGCACAGTACATATCTCCTTACAAAACATGTAGATAGACAGGGGATAAATAGACAGATAGATAGATAGGCAGATAGATATCTTGTTGGGATTCATGATTCCCCTAAGAACAAATATATTTTTATTTTCATTGTATGAGAGTAAAGGCAGCCTCACACCTATAAATGACTTGAACAAGTCACAAATGATAAAGTCAAATTCTAGTTCATGGAGATACTATTGTCTATATTACGATGTGTTTAGTCATAATTTTCAGGTTCATTTTACTTGAAAAAAATATTATGGGGGCTCCTGACTGGCTCAGTTGGTAGAGCATGTGACTCAATCTCAGGGTTATAAGTTTGAGCCCCCTGTTAGGTGTAGAGATTACTTAGGGGAAAAAAACCTTAAAAATATGGTGCAGGGCGCCTGGGTGGCTCAGTCAGTTGAGCATCTGACTTTGGCTCAGGTCATGATCTCCCGGTTCATGAGTTGGAGCCCCATGTTGGCCTCTGCTGACAGCACAGAGCCTGGAGCCTGCTTCAGATTCTGTGTCTCCCCACATCCCCCCAAAAACAAATAAACATTTTTTTAAAATATGGTGCTAGCCTTGGAATTAATGACATGAATTCTACGGAGAATACACATTGAATATAAGAATACAGAATATTAAAGTTAAAAGAAACTTGCATGCTCATCTGGGCCAACTCCGTTATTACATAAATAAGGAAACTGAAGCCCAAAGAGGTTAAGTGACGTGTCCAAGGTCACACAGCTGCTAGGTTAGAGTCAGGAGTGGAATCTAGATTTTTTTCCAGATGCTAAATTCAGTACCTTTTGTACCATACAACGAAGATGATTGGCTTATAAAAAACTCTTGGAACATAGCGTATTTACATCTTGGGCCTGCTTGTGTTTATAGATGACACACGCTCAGACTTCTCAGGATGATTCTTGCTGCAGATATCCAATGCCGGTGTCTGAACCTGGGGTCCAATGTGGTGATGGAGTTAAGAATTAGCTTTGAGGTCAAATTACCTAGGTTCAAATTCTAGCTGTGTAACATTTGGCAGATCACTTAGCTTCTCTGTGCTTATATATCACCTATAAAATGAGTGTAATAGTTCCCACCTCAGAGGGTTGCTCTGAAGGTTAAATTACTTACTAGATATAAGGTGACTTATGCTAAGGGTCACCAAATGTCAGCTTCAGTTATCTGGGTTTAGAAAACAGCGCATGACAGACGTACGAGGTCACCGGTAGTCCACCTGAGGTGAGGGGAGTCGTGACCAGAAAGGGTCATGAGGAGGCCTTCTGGGTGCTGATAATGTTATCTTTCCTTATCTGGTAACTGGCTTCACGGTCATGTGCAGGTTGCAAAATCAATGAGGTTGATCCGTACGATTATCAAGGACTGTGAAAGGTCTGGGATTCGACCGTACTTGCAAGCTGACAAGTTAGCCAGCCTGTCATAGTTCTATGGATGCCACCAGAAGACACGTGACTCCTGGGTCAGAAACAAACGACCTTATGCACAGCAGGTAGCGTGAGCCCCTTGTGTCAGTCGCCCTGGGCCCCCTAGTCCCTGGGGGCCCCTGGGCAACACGGAGGGGCCCACTGTATCCCGAGCACACAGTAGCATTGTGTCATGGTTGAAGAACCCAGACTTTAGGGAACCCAAATCTTTCAAATTAGTCAGTTAGCCTGCCTGAATAGTCTTTGCCCTGGAGAGAAACATTGTCTTTATTATATTGGACTGGCTTTATTATACTGGAACTCTGCTCTGAAGGGAGACCCCAGCTCTATCTTCCAAGGCTGTTTGCATGACAAACGTCCTTGAGAAGAGAATTCAGAATGAGGGAAGTCTGTGCTTCTGGCTCCAAGACTGGCAGAAAGGCGAGAGACCTATGAAGAATGGTCATGCGACAATAATACATACACTATTCTGATGTATGTCATACTTCAACAAAAAGTTTTTCAAAAGTGCTACCTGAGGGGCGCTTGGGTGGCTCGGTCGGTTAAGCGTTCAGCTCTTGATTTCTGCTCAGGTCATGATCTCACGGTTCCTGCGATCGAGCCCTGCACTGAGCTCTGTGCTGTCTTGCTTGGGATTCTCTCCCAATCTCTCTCTCTGCACCACCGCCCCCGACCCTTACCGCCCTGTGCCTGTGTTCTCCCTCAAAAATAAATAAACAAATATTTCCCAAAAAAGGACTAGCAGCACTATCAACAATAGCCAAATTATGGAAAGAGCCCAAATGTCCAACAACTGACAAATGGATAAAGGTGTGGTATATGTATGCAATGGACTAGTACTCAGCAATCAAAAAGAATGAAATCTTGCCATTTGCAAAAATGTGGATGGAAAAAAAAAAGGGGGGGGCGCCTGGGTGGCTTAGTCGGTTGAGCGTCCGACTTTCGCTTAGGTCATGATCTCGCGGTTCGTGGGTTCGAGCCCCGCGGCCGGGCTCTGTGCTGACTGCCAGCTCAGAGCCTGGAGCCTGTTGGATTGTGTCTCCCTCTCTCTCTGACCCTCCCTGCTCACGCTGTCTCTCTCTCTCTCCTAGAAATAAATAAAACATTTAAAAAAATTTTTAAAAAATGTGGATGGAACTAGAAAGTATTATGCTAAGTGAAATAAGTCCATTAGGGAAAGATAAATACCATACGATTTCACTCCTGTGTGTAACTTAAGAAGCACAACAGATGAACATAGGGGAAGGGAAGGAAAAATAAGATACAAAGAGAGAGGGAGTCAAACCATAAGAGACTCTCAAATACAGAGAACAAACTGAGGGCTGCTGGAGGGGAGGTGGGTGGGGGGATGGGCTAAACGGGGGATGGGCATTAAGGAGGCCGCTTGTTGGGATGAGCACTGGGTGTTGTATGTAAGTTCTGCTCCTAAAGCTATATGTAAATTCTACTCCCAAAGCCATTATTATACTATATGTTAACTAACTAGGGTTTAAATTTTTAAAAATAAAATAAAAAATAAAATAAAGGGCCACTGGGGGGAAAATGTTGTCCTATGGCCAAACACATTTGGGAAAATCTGGGTAAACATTTCTTTGTTAACACTGGACTTAGCAGAATCCTTCCTATGCTAACGTGTATCATTCATCTTCAAACAGGAGACACAAGTTACACTTATTTCTCAACATTCAGTGCTTCCCAGACTCTTATTACACATTTATACAAAGCACTTGGGCATCAAGTTAAACGCAGATTTTGATTCTGCATTTGGATCTGGGGCTCCCAGGAGGTGTGGATACTGCAGCTGGTGGACAACCACACCTTGAGTAGCAGGGGGCTGGGGACCTCTCCTTTCAAGGAACTTCTCACAAGGCTGGATTCCAGCAAACGTGCTGGGAAAATACAGTCTCAGATCTAGCTCCGCCATTGCGTCCGATCTAATATGGGGTGCGGGGAACCAACACAAAATTCTTCAAAACAAAATCTCAACAATTTATAATTCTGGCCACTCAAAGCTGGGCACATGTAAAATGCAGAAGTACTAAAATGCTTACGGAAGCTCTAAGAGTACAGAAGTAGAGTAAACCCTTGGACTGCAAGTTAACTTGCTCTGCGAGTGTTCCACAAGACGAGCAAACATTTCTAATACATTTCAATTTGATAAACAAGCAATGTCTTGCAATATGAGTCGTACGTGATGCCGAATGTCACGTGGCCACAGCTGAGCTAGTGGCTCTTGAAATTCGCTTTCATATACAAGTGCTTTGGATCACAAGCATGCTTCCAGAACGAATTATGCTTGCAAGCCACGAGGGCTGAATAGCAATGAAATTCTACTTGTGCCATAAATGACAACCTCAAACACTAAAATCAATTGAATGTAATTTTGCAAAACACCTAAGCTGATGAAGGCCTGGAGTGACAGAGGCTGGAGACGGTTAAAGTTGTGGGTGGAAGTTTCCTGGCTCTCCTGGACCAGTAAACTAAGAATCGCTTGGGACAGAGCCCATGCATCAGTAGTTCTAAAAATCCCCTCAGTCATTCTGATGGGAACTGTTACCCTTAAGCCCCTACAGACTTCAGTGAGGGAAGTGAAAGCCGTAGCCGACTGCAAGCCAGGCATAAATCCCCAAGGTACACCTGCCTTCCTCTCTTCCGCATCTCTGATTCTGCTACTAAGAGCCACCACGTTTTGAGAAGAGCCATCAACAAGAGCACGGTTCATTTCCTTCTAGAAGTCACCACATCTCATCTCGCTATAGCTCATGGTTGGCACAAATGATCGGTCTCGTTTTTAGGGAAGAGAGCACAGAAAACTCCCTCTGTAGGACTTGCAGGATATGTGACCAGGATGAAATTAACTATAGGTCTTATTTCTGATAACTGGAGCATTATACTTTTTTCGCCTCTTAGGAATGATAAAGGAGTTCTGCAGTATCATTCTGTGAAAGAGTCTGGTTTGAGTCGGAGTTTTCCATACTTCCCGGCTGTGTGACCAAGTTGGGCAAGTGACTTCACCGCACCACTCCTGGCTTGTTCATGCATAAAATGAGGGAATTTGTAAAGTTCACCAAGTCGTGAGGAGCATGGATAGAAGGCAATTCATGCAAAGGACTATACACAGTGTCCAGGATGTAGGAAGCCCTCCATAAATACCAACTACTTTTATAAGTTGGTTGGGCTTCATTCAAACGCATGATTGCATAGACTGGTGCCGTCTGTAGACTATTTACTACCCCTCCTCAATTAGATATGTAAATTGAGAGTTAATGTTGAGAAACTTGTAGACTAATTTGACAGAGAAATTATCTTTACTGTATCTAATAATAAAACCCTTAGGCTTGCATTTTGTATGCCTTATTATGTAATTTTTATAACTCGTTTTGATTCCACTTTGGGTAAGTGTTGGTCAGTGGGTTTATACTATGTATGTCTTTGGAATATTTTCTAATAACTCCTTTTCATTTCATTTCCTGAAGGTTGTTTTTCCCCATAGATGGATTGGAGGTGAGAACACTGGGTGTTTTTGGTTTTTTTCCACAGGAAGAGTTTGAAAATAACCAGTTCAAAGATAAAGTTATGGAGGTGCCTGGGAGGCTCAGTCGGTTGAGGGTCCAACTTCGGCTCAGGTCACGATCTCAGGGTTCGTGGGTTCGAGCCCCGTGTCGGGCTCTGTGCTGACAGCTAGCTCGGAGCCTGGCACCTGCTTCGGATGCTGTGTCTCCCTCTCTCTCTGACCCTCCCCTGCTTACGCTGTCTGTCTGTCTGTCTCTCTCAGAAATAAATAAAACATTAAAAAAAATTCAAAGATAAAGTTATGAATAATATTGTGTTGTAGAAATGAGGGGGAAACCCACTGCATTTGTTTCCTATGCAGTATGACAAACCACCCCAAAGTTAGCGGCTCAAAATAGCACCCATTTTCTGGATCAGAAGTCCAGGCACAGCATGCCCGGCCCCTCCCCTCGGGGTCTCAGGAGGCCACAGTCAAGGTGACAACCAGGCTTATGTGGTTGTTGGCAGAGTTCAGCTCCTCAAAGCAATGGGACTGTTTTCCTACTAGCTCTCTGCCAAGGGCTGTCCTCAGCCTCCTAGAGCCCCCCCCCCCCCAAAGTTCTTTGCCGTGTGGCCTCCTCATAGACCCTCCCCTAACATGGCAGCTCACTTCCTCAAGACCAGCCAGGGAAGAGTCCAGCAAGACAGCCTTATGTAATGTAATCAGAGGAGCGACATCCCATCCCATCACCATATTCTACCGGCTGGAAGAAGGTCACAAGTTCCCCTGGCATGCACGGAGAAAAGAGTACATAAGGATGGGACTCACTGGGGGGGTCACCTTACAATGTGTTCACCACACCCATCTGTAGATAATCTTATTTAAATGGGCCGAGTCTTTCAATAGTAAGCCATCGATCACCGTATAAACCCAACTTGGCCGCAAGAAGCATGCGTCCGTTTAGGAGGAACAGATTAAAAGAATCATAGGGAATTTGGGTAATTTGACACTCACATGACATTGGACATGAATAAGCCAATCTATCGGTTAGTCCTGCCAAATTGCCATGCTACAATTTTCAAATCCCACACAGAAGGGAAATATTACCTTTAAATTCCACCTTTTGGATCACTGATGCGTCTGAAAAATTGGTGTGTATGGCGCATTTTTCCGCAATCATTTTCTGATAAATATAGAATCCAACATAATTGCCCTTGAAATGAGCTATTTAATGATATGAAAGCTAATGACCGTGTTAATGGTGATTCCCAATAAAGACCTACTTATCCCCATAAACTCCCTGAAACGTAATGCTGTAGCTGTGGAAATTGCTTAATAAATGTCTTTAAATCTTGGCTAATTTTTATAGACTATGGGTTAATTTAGGGGGACTTAAAAAAAAAAAAAAAGCCCTGCTCTTAAAAAAAAAAAAAAAGTCCCAACTACTTGAAAAGTTCCCCAAGGGCATGGCTTGATGTCATTTGCAGCAGTGTCAGTGTGCAGGTAGAATTGTTTTCCTTCAGTAGAAGCCTCAGTTTGACAGAACAACAGTAAAAGAGTATGCATGCCCATGAAAGGTACACTTCAAGAACTTCCGGAGTGTGTGTGGTAGGGAAATATCACATGAGTCAATGAGAAAAATGTCGCTCCGAAGAACAGAAAGTTATCGATAATGGGGCACAGTTAGAAACATCTGATAGACAGCTTTGCAATGCAAGGGATTTGGTCATTAACGGCACCTTTGGAATTTTAAACTTTTAATGGGGAAGTAGATACGGGAATGCGACAGGGGGACTTATACGGAAGCACGTAGAGATTACCTAACAGGAAGTCAGTTTGAGACTACATAATATTGGTTGTAATACTGACTGCAGTAGACTGCTAACTATGCCTTCGGCAGATAGCAAGTTAACATGTTTACGAAAGGCCGTGCACTTACAATGCTTGATTTAGATACACTACCCCAAAATATAGCCTCCCAGACGTTAGAAATGCATGTTCTTACTGGGACACATGGCCAGAAGTTACTGGATTGAGAGCCTTGTGATCTCACTTCTAACAGGGTAACAGAGAATCTACTCTTCTACATTCTTTGGGGAAATTTTTTCAAAAATTGTTTATTTTATTTTTGAGAGAGAGAGAGAGAGAGAGAGCATGAGGAGGGGAGGGGCAGACAGAGCAGGAGACATGGAATCCAAACCAGGGTTCAGGCTCTGAGTTGTGAGCACAGAGTCCAACTCGGGGCTCAAACCATGAGCTGTGATTACAACCCAAGCCGAAGTTGGACGCTCAACTGACTGAGCCATTCAGGCGCCCCTGAGGTAAATTTTTTAAAGCCCACACCCCACATAACAACTGTGGAGATTCCCTAGGCTTGGGGGTTGTTAGCTTTGGGGAGGTAAAAGAGAAAAAGAATAATAAGCGACCGCAAAGCTCAGGGAGACATCTTGGGGAGGGCATGCCGGGGAGTTTCTCTTGCCGGAATGCAGAGCTATCGCGAGTAGCGTCCAGCCATCAAGGAAGGCACAAAGAATGGTGGCATCGAAGGCGAACGCACCTCCATTCTTCTATGCTGGTGCTGGTTCTTATGGCCCCTGAGAAGAAATACTCTGGGGCTTTAAGGTAACCAGTCTTTATTGGTTGAACTCATAAAAGGCTGAGTTGGACTGTCTAGAGTAGTGCTCGCCATTGGAAATACAACGTGAGCCACAAAAAAGAATGGCATCCGTAACTGAAAAGTTTCCAGTCCCTTTTTAGAAAGGATAAAGAAACAAGTGAAATCAATAGAATACACTGCATTTAACTCAATATATCTAAAATATTACCATTTCGGTAGGTAACCAGCAGGGAAATGACTAGATATATATTTTGTATTCGTACTGAGTCCTCAACATTACGTGTGTATATTACACTTCCAGGAGAGCTGAACTTAGACCTGACATATCTCAGTAGCCACATGCATATACGGTACAGAAAAGGGCAGATCTAGAGAAGAGCAAGACATGTTGGCAAGGATGTTGGACATCTAAAACACTGGGAAGTGAATTTGGAAAATTCCTCAGGATCCTTCGTGGATAAGTACCATCATAAATAATTTATTAAAGAAGAAAACTCCCTATGAAGAAGTTAAATATCATCAAAATATAAAGGTACATTTGTACATGCTTATATGAAATAGTTTCTGGGCTCTTCACCTAGAAATACCATACTGATTATGCATAACTATGTACACACACACACACACAAATATTCAGATGCCCTTAATTTCTTTTTTTTTTAATGTTTTATTTATTTCTAGGAGAGAGAGAGAGAGACAGCATGAGCAGGAGGGTCAGAGAGAGAGGGAGTCACAGACTGAAACAGGCTCCAGGCTCTGAGCTGGCAGTCAGCACAGAGCCCGACGCGGGGCTCGAACCCATAAACCGCGAGACCATGACTTAAGCGAAAGTCGGATGCTTAACCGACTAAGCCACCCAGGCGCCCCCAGATGTCCTTAATTTCTTAGGCCATGATTTGGTGAAACTGAAGTGATAATCTGTCATAGCCCCAGTGTAGTAAGGTGACAATTATTAATGTCCCCATTTTACAAGTGCAAAGTCTGACACTATTTTCTCAGGGACACATATGGGTTTTGGCCTCTGCTGTGGACTAAAGTGTGTTCCTCCAAAATTCACATATGGAAGCCTTAAGCACGCTCTCTCGCTCTCTTGCTCTCTCCCTCTCTCTCTCCCTCTCTCTCGTAAACACACACACACACACACACACACACACACACACACACACGGCAAGAAGGTGGCCTTCTGCAAGCCAGGAAGAGTTTTCTCACCAAGAACCAAATCTACTGGCACCTTGATCTTGGACTTCCCAGCCTTCGGAACTCTGAGAAATCCATGTGTGTTAAGCCCCCCAGCCTGCAGGATGTGCTAGAGCAGCCTGAGCAGACTAATACAGTCTCTTTCCCTTTGTGAATCAGAATTCAGTGTCCAAAGTGGATCTTACCGGTGGACATCTACAGACACACTGTCCATCTACCACTAGAATGACTTTGCACAAGTTGCCTATTAATTGCTCGATTCCAAGTTGTAGAGATGATAAATCACCCTGAAACTGAAGTCTGTACATGTAACTTCAGTCTTTAGAAAAGAAAGTCTCCGTGCCTCTCCAAGTTGAGATTCCTTCTTATTCTTCTTCTGAAGTCATCAGCCTTATTTAAGAGTTATTCGGGTGTGGAGAACCGAAGTCTATCAAAGTGGTTTAAGAGTAAATGAAGAATTGTTGGAAACAAATAGAGAAGATTTCCTGGAACACGGCGGGTTGTATACAAAGGTTAGAACGAGAATACCGCATGCTCCAGGGAGAACGCCTACGGGCTGCCTCGTTTCCATTTCCTCTCCTCTCTTGGTGTCTGCTCCTTTCTTCTCTCTCTCTGTAACTGATTTTCTCTTTCTGTTTGCACAGTGTCCAACTGTGGCCACCCGACTCGCAAACATTGACCAGAATCGTGTTGTCTCAATTTTACCTTCTTGGAGGTGGGGGGGGTCTAATTAATTGGCCCAGGTGAGGGGCACGTGGGTGGCTCAGTCAGTTAAGCGTCCAACTTCGGCTCAGGTCATGATCTCATGGTTTTTGGGTTTGAGCCCTGTGTCGGTCTCTGTGCTGACAGCTCAGAGCCTGGAGCCTGCTGTGGATTCTGTGTCTCCCTCTCTCTCTGCCCCTCCCTTGCTCACACTCTGTCGCTCTCTTTCTCAAAAATAAATAAACATTAAAATAAAAACCTTTTTTAAATAGTTGGCCCAGATGATAACACCTCCCTACAACTGAATAGCGTGTATTCATTAAACATAATCCTTGCACTTTTGGTAAAATGAGAAAAGGCGTGTGGCACCATGTGAAACGAAAGCACGAAAACCAACTGTTGTTGTTATATGAGTGTGACTCTGCTAAAAATGCTTTGAAAATAGATACCATGGAAATATTCTAAAATATAATGGGTGTTTCTGTTATTGCTGGCTGCCTGACAACAAACTCCATAAAATTTAGTGTCATACATCAGTAACTATTTATGGTCGGTCACGATTCTGTGAGTAACTGGTCTTATCTGGGTGGCTTTCTGCTCCACGTGATATCAGCTGAGGTCACTCATCACACTGCACTGCACTGGTGGCCAGGCTAGGCTGGAAAGTCCTAGAAGGCCTTTCTCACAAGTCACATGTCTTGGTTCTCATCTACGTGGCCTCTACACATCATCAGCTTGGGCTTTCTCACAGCACGGAGTCTCTACATAGTCAGACTTTTGAAATGGTAGCTGGTTTCCAGAGGGAAAGGGAAAGTCGCCTGGCCTCTTAAAGTCTAGGCCTAGAAGTGGGTCGGCACCACTTCCACAGACTTCTAATGGTCAAAGCAATTCGGGGCGTGAGCCCAGATTCAAGGGGAGGGACCCCACCTCTTGACAGGTAGGAGAGCGTGTGCATACAGGGACAGCAGGAAATGACAGCCGACCTCGTGGGGACCACCGTGTGGCGATAAGAATCTGGGTGTTTGGAATCATAAGAGAGGGGATATGTTGCCTGCTTTTTTCTTTTCTCTGTACCTTCCAATTCTCCCGATAGCACCACTGTAATAATGATGATTTTTTAAAAGAGCTAAGTTTGAATAAAATAACTTACTAAGTGGTGTGAACTGGAATGCCTGGAATCAACAGATCAAGGGGAAGATGTTTCTATGCTTTTTGAAACCTGATACCTGCATCTGCAAGCACTTCTCAATTTGCCGCCCCGCAGAGTAATAAAAACTAGCCACAGTGACAGCTGAGGGATAAGGAGGAAAAAAGATTTCTTGCCGTCAACTAAAAATAAGGCCTTGCCCCCTTAAGCACTCTGCTTCTTACTCCTAAAGCCTCTCTTGCATTTTTTAAAAGCTTTTTAACATTTTTATTCATTTTTGAGAGACAGAGACAGAACACTAGTGGGGGAGGGGCAGAGAGCGAGACACACACATACACACACGGAATCCGGAGCAGGCTCCAGGCTCCGAGCCGTCAGCACAGAGCCAGACGCGGGGCTCGAACCCACAAACCACGAGATGGTGACCTGAGACAAAGTCGGTCGCCTAACCGACTGAGCCCCCCCCACCCCCCAGGCGCCCCTCCCTCCCTATGGCCTGCGTCCTGGCCAACAGATTCGCTGACCCTGTCGGTGGCACGAGCTTTTCTTCTGCAGGAGAATTTGCTCCTCCAAAACCAGTCTCCTGGTTCGTCCGGGAACAGGGGGCCCCTGAACGTGACCTCTGTCGGCCGCCACCCAGAAGCATTTGGTGTCACCCAAAAGGCCTGAGTGACTCGCTGCACTGAGCGGGGCATCAGAGTCTGCACGCGCCCCCCGCGAGACCGAGTGAGCTCCCCACGTCCAGCGCCTTCCGTATGTGGCGGACATCGGGCCTCTCTAGCCTTCCCCACCCCCAGCAGCCTCTGCCACCGACCTTCCGCCCACCTCTGTCCCCTCCTCCTCCTTCCTCCAGGACGTGCCCGGCCCGGGCTCCAACTGTGCCAAGCGACAGGACCGCCCTTCTCTCCCCTCTGTCTTCAGACCAGGTCCAAGCCCTCTCCTCCAGGGGGCTTCCCTCCACCCTCAGACGCAGGTTTTCTGCTCGGCGCCCGGGGTCCCTAGAACTTTGCTCCACAGTTCTGCCCTCGAGGCTGCAGGTGGGAGGGGACAACACTGGAAACCCCTGGCCCGGGCGAGGCCACCGGGGAAACAGAGGAGTGAGGACGGCAGTGGGGGCCACAGCGGGGCCCTCCCAGGGGGGCTCCGGGGGCCCAGACAAGGCAGCCGTGCCGCCCAGCCTGGCCGGTGGGAAGTCGGCTGCAGGTGGATGACAGGCCATGGAGTGGGCACGGCACAAACACGGGGGACAAGGGCAGGAAGTCACAGGGGCAGCGAGGGGCTTTATGAGACCACAGCACGTTGGGAGGCCACACCGGGGTGGAGTGGCCGCGATGGTCACCTCCATGCCATTCAGGCCTCCTTAAGGCAGACCTTCATCTCTGTGACCCCCGACCCAAGAGGGAGCGATGTAGGGGTCCCAAGTACACCAGGGTGAGCCCCGCGGGCACCCCGATGAAAGCAAGGCATCCCAAGCTTGTTCTCGCTCATTCTCTTGCGCATGCGCAGTGGAACTTCAGATGGTGAGTGACCACGGCGCTCTTGTACGAAGTCAGCCATTAAAGAGATTTGCAACAACGCAAAACGTTGTTACTCTCCTGGTTACGTTTTGTGTGTGTGTGTGTGCGCGTGTGTGTGCGTGTGTGTGTGTGTGTGTCTGTGTTTAGGAAAATATAGGTGCTTTTAATAAAAACATCACGTTAACATGTGATGGGTTTATTATTGCTATACTTAGAGCAATAAATGTTTTTAAATCTCTCAGGCTGAGTTGCTACAACAGTAAACTTTGAGAGATTTGGCCCCCACAGAGGAAGGCTCCGTGATGGTCTTGATAAATTAGGAGATGTAGGCAGGGCCTGAGACCGAAGCTTTGGGAATTGCTAGTATGGTGGGCCCTGGAGCCAGAGTCCCTTGGTTCGGATCTCGGCTTCTCTTGATTCTCTTAATTACTTCCTGCGTGACCTTGGATTAGGTTGCACACTTCTCTGTCCTGTTTCTCCACCGGTAAAACTGGAAACATGGCAAGGATGCCACCATGCAGACTGAAGGAGATCATCAAGGAAAGCCCTTTGGGAAGGTGCCTAGGGCATGGTTCGTGTCCAACATGTGTTAAATAACATTAACATACACCCGCCCAAGTGCTAGTAGGCACCAGGCCCTGTGCCGGCTTCCGGTGACACGGGACAGTCCTCAGGGGACCCGTGGCAGGGGGAAGGAGCCCCAAAGAAACAGATCGTGTATGCATGGAGTCAGCCAAGGCATATGGGATGATGTAGCCGGGACCTTCTGCAAAGGAATTTAAACATCTCGCTCCAGGGAGATGCTGCTGAGACAAATCCCTCAGTGAGTCCAGAATGTTCTGAACTGACATATTTGTCAAGAGCGTTTACAGAGCTGAGGCTTAATGAAAGGAGGGCTGGCTGGGAGTCCCGTTGCCGGGGACACTCCTTTTCTGACTTGCTTTGGCAACTTATTTAACAAATAGCAAACATCTGCTGTGTTCCCAGCACTCTGCTGGAGTAGAGGGCCATCGAGATGAGTTAAGATACACCTCCTGCTTTGAAGGAACTCCCAGAACCGAGAAGAACACAGCCCGACCGTTATTATGCACCACAGAAAATATGTGACAAGTGGTGGGGAAGCCACCCAGCTACACTGACCCATTTCTTTACCTATCAAATGAGCACAGCCCTGTCCCATCAATGTTTCTCCCTGATCTAAGATGCCGGTACTCCATTCGAATGTGATCGGTCCTTCCAGAAACCGGGTTTGGACTCTGAAGGTCATTTGTCAGTATCATGAACCTCGGCAGGGGGCTGTGCTATGGCGAACAGGGTAGTCACACTGTTATCGATGGGGAGAGCCTGGGACCCAGGGCAGGTTCGAATCTTGCCCGTGGTGAGCCCTGGCTCAGGACACAGATGAACCCAAAGGCAGAGTCGTTTCCAGGCCTCTTCAGAGTTCGTGAAGAAGACGTTTCTCGACACGAGATGAATTTTTCAAATTCCTACTTGAGATTCAAAATATAAGGCCAGCTGGCTGGTGATTGCCAACAATCTCCCCAACCCTCATGGCCACGGTTTCTTCTTTGTGTATCTCCCCTCTTGAGATGACAGGCACAGACGCACTACACCATCTAACACGATGGCACTGCCTGAATTATTTAGCGGGTTTCCTCGGCTAACTACAAAGACCAAGTTTATTCCCTTAACATAACCTCAGATACAAGGGTTACCCAAGTAGACCTAACAGTAGTCCATTTTATTCGAAAATTTGCACATTTACATCCTGTCTCTTGTGACGGCATTGCTTGAGATGGCTGACGTTAGCTAATATTTACAGAGGTATGCCAGAACTTGGTTTGTTTCTTCTCTATATGCAGAGAAATTTCTGAGCTGTCACTTATATTTGTACAGGGAACATTGATTCTAATTACCTGAGTATTGCATTTCCAGCTTCAATGCCCATACACTAGCGGGAAGCATTTTGCTAATGTAATGCTTTGGTAATCCGCCAAAGCTAAAAGAAATATAGGTCAAGCAAATGGAAGAGAGAAGCTCAGCGTAGGTTTTTCAGCTGTCCTTTGCCTTTTATAAAACAAAATCTCTGAATTCAAGGAGACCTGTTTAAGATCTAGTCCCAGGCCCTGGATCATTCCTCGACCTGTGTATGGCCTTTCTACCTTTCATTAACCTTACCCCACCCCTAAGTAGTTAATATCATACTTGATCAGCAAGGGCTTACTTTTTTATTTTTTTTAAGTATTAGATTCTTAAGGTACTCAACTTAAAAAAAATTTTAATGTTTATTTATTTTTTAGAGAAAGACAGAGTGCAAGCAGGAGAGAGGCAGAGAGAGAAGGAGACGCTGAATCCGAAGCAGGCTCCAGGCTCCGAGCTGTCAGCACAGAGCACGATGTGGGGCTCAAACTCATGAACCACGAGATCATGACCTGAACCGACATCAGACGCCTAACGGATTGAGCCACCCAGGCGCCCTACGATTAGTTTAACTTTTAAAGATATCATTACATTCCCACCTAACCTGTATGTCATAATCATGCAATGATGAGTTTGATCTAACCGCATTTTCCAGAATTCTAAGTTCCATCAGTTTTTGCATCTGTCACAGAGAACATGTCTACATGTTCCCTTTGTTCCTGCAAATGGCTTCTAATCAGCTGCTTCCCATTTTCAGTGGAGTGAGCAATCCAATAATCAATCTTCTCGGACTTACGGATAAAGCAAGAGCAATCAGCTCTGAGAAAGGGCTGCACCCCGGTCACCCTGGAGGAGATACAAGCTATTCTGCTCTGATGGGTGGACTCTCAGAGTTGGACACTGTACAGAGACATACAATCCAAGTGGCCAGTCTCACCGTGTCTATATCAGTAGATAATTGCTTTCATTCTGCAACTATTTACTGGACCAAGAGCACGGTTTCACGTGGTCAGACTCAAGGTTGTCTTTATCTGCTCAGGCGGGGCCCTTTCATCTTTTCCTGATCTGACTCATCCTGTCTGTTTTCTGTCTGAGGCTCAAGATATAACCTCTCAACTTTAGATAAAAACAGCTTTCTCCTCCCCTTACCATGAAGCTCCTATCAAGAGTTTATCTTCCTAGGAAAGCAGCTTGCTGACACCATGCAGGATGCATATCTGGGAAGGGAGCTTCCTAGGTAGCAAACACAGAAGATGAGGGTACTGAAGAACTCGCTACGGGGGCGGGGGGGTAGGCCCTGGGTGGAAAGTGGCAGGCCACAGTCCCCGATCTTCAGGAGCACCAGAGGCGCTTGGTAAGAGTCCAGTTTCCTGGACCCCACTCTCAAAAATTCAGATTCAGAAGATGTGAGGTTCAGTCAGGAAACTGCAGGGTTTGTTTTTTAATGTTTATTTATTTTTGAGAGAGAGACAGAGAGACAGAGCAAGAGCAAGGGAGGGGCAGAGAGGAAGAGAGGGAGATACAGAATCGGAAGCAAGTTCCAGGCTCTGGAGCTGTCATCACAGAGCCCGACACGGGGCTCGAACTCACAAACTGCGAGATTGTGACCCGAGCTAAAGTTGGATCCTTAACCAACTGAGTCACCCAGGTGCCCCAGGAAACTGCAGTTTGAATTCATACCGTGGAAAACTGTGATCCGAGACATAATACCATCTACAGAGTGCACAGCACAGGCAAACAAAAGCAAGTGCTAGTTGGGCCCCCCTTGGAGGAGAGTGAGAACCCTTTGTCCTGATTTGGAGCAGTGTTTGTATAAAAGCCAGAATAATCTGGTTGCTGAAAAGAAAAACATCAAAGAATAAAGAACATAGAAATATGGAGTATTTGTGGGGCACTTGGATGGCTTAGTCGGTTAAGCGACCAACTCTTGCTTTCGGCTTAGAGCATGATCTCATAGTTCGTGAGTTCAAGCCCTGCATCAGGCTCTGTGCTGACAGTGTGGAGCCTGCATGGGATTCTCTCCCCCTCTCTCTCTGACCCTCCCCTGCTCTCTCTCTTTCTCTCAATAAATACATAAACATTAAAAACATGGAGCATTTGAATTTCTTAAAACATATCTAAGAAGAAAACTCTGGCAACAAAGATAGTTACCAGATTCACTTCCAGATTTGAAATGACACCAGGAAGGATCTGCCGGCTGCCCGGGAGATGCGGTTAGAAAAGAAAATAACAAGCATCTCAAAAGGGACAGAGTTTTTGTTAGTCTTAAACACATCAGTCGTGCAAAAGATGAACCTGAATGGATGGTTTGATCTCTTTCGAAGAGTACGGTCAATTGAACGCCGTACTTTAAGTCAGGAGGATGTTAGCTCAGGAATAAACATCCTACGAGGGACAGGATAGCACCGCCCACCCTAACAAAGAATGATCCCCAAATGCCAATAGCGTTGATCTGAGAAATCTGCTCTAAAAAATAATGCCTTTATAAAAACATAAACACAACACTGTTATCACACCTGAAAATAATAATTACCATTATATTTTAATAAGACATGAGTTCCCTAAAACAAGAATTGTGTACTAAGGTCTTAAAGTAGCTGACAACATGGAACTTAATGGAATCAGCGAACTCATCTATCCTCAAGCTACTCCAAGAAGATCAGTTATGCTTCTCATTTTCAGATAAAGGCAGTGAAGTAAAGCATTCCACTCTGTAATGTTGTCTTAAGCCCCCTTCTCTGCCAGCGCCTACTTTTGGCCACGGAGTTTTTAAAGTACATAGACGATTACAGTTGAAGAAGAGATGAGAAATCATCTGGTCCAATGTTTAGCATGTCAGATGAGGCCCAGAGAGCTCGCTTTTCCAACAAAACATACAGTAGAATTAGTATAAGTTTTCATAGAGTTCACAGAAGTGTTTTTATCCCACTTCAGCTTTTTGTCACAAAAGGAAAAATTCACAGATGTGCAAAATACAAAACTCTAGAAAGTAATGTGCTATTTGCACATTTCTGGAATACTGAGTAATACAAATCATACGAACATGGGTGGGAGTGGTCATTGTGGTTTCACTCAAAGTCTAAGACCTCATTTCCATCGAGGGCAATGGGTAACATATGCATAAACACTCAGGATTGGGCGCTGGGGGGTGGGGGAGAGCACTGGCTGGCTGGCTGGCGATGTGTGGTGGTGAGCAGCCATGTGATGGGCAGGAAAAGGTGGGACCCAGGAGGGTCCTGAAATCCAAGGGGGAAAAGCGAAGTCTTCATTTTAGTGACTAATAGGGAGCTGTTGAATGTTGCTGAGAAAAGAAATAGGAATAGCAAGTTTGGTGTTTGGATAGGGAGAGGGTTTTAAAAACAAGGTATGTCAAAAGAAGTAAACGTGATGGGGAGGAGTTATCCCTCCTGCATGAAGGTAATTAATTGAATGCCATCCTACACAGAAAAGTGTTCAGAAAACCACAAGCGCTGGGTTGACTATGAAGGATTATTATTATTACTGAGAATCATTCAAAAACAATTACAACACACACCAAGGGACGGAGGTTAGATGAGGTTATGAGGAGCTGATATGCTGCTTTTAAGGAGGCACTGATAGAGAATCATGAATAAATTATGTCATTCCAGAAACCGAAGTCAAGACCTCACAGTAGCGATCAGTTCTCATTTCTCATTTTTTGGGCCACGAGGCATTGGGCTGCTTAGTTGGGAACAGTTCCCCAGTGTGTGGCTCTTGGTGGGAGATTTCCCAAGGGGAAAGCCTAAGGCTATCAGACTGAGACTCGGACTTGAACACGTGACCCACGCTCAGCCAATCAGAAAGTCCCACTTATGACTGGGCATCTTGAAGGAGGCTGGCGTGAGATTATTCTTGGTGGTGGGGGTAGTGGAAATGGGCCCTTAAAGGTGTGTGTGTGGTGGGGGTGGGGCGGGGGGTGTCCAGGAGTAGTGGTCCTGGCAGTGAGGTCTTGACCAGAACAGAATGTGATCTTGGTCTTGTGCTTGGCCATGAGGCCCACTGTCGGTTCTTCCATTTTTTCTGAGCCCGATTTCTCCTTTTTTGGTGATCATATGAAGCACCCATATCCTCATCAATTCCCTTTTGCTTGTGTTATCCAGAGTTGGATTCTATATTTTATAAACAACAATCCTGATGGCCTGTGGCATTGTAGAAAGACCATCCAAGGGATACTTAGAGTAGCCTGAGTTCTAAGGAACAATAAATAATTTAGGGCAAAGACGTGCATGAGTATTTGTGATACTAGTAACAAGGCTCATTAGTCCACAGTTCTATGCCAAATAAGCAAATTCACGGTAGTTTTCTAAATGGCAGTCTTAAGCATTTATCATGTCTTCTCCGTGCTCCTGAAATCATCGCGCTCCATCCTCACAATCAAAGTTCAGTGTGTATGTGAAGAGCCTCACATAATCAAGGCTGGGCATAACATGCAATATAATCAGCATGCAGTTCACCACTGAGAGCTAGCAATACAAAATGGTGACTACATTGGCTCACAGACTGTCACGGAGGGGGTTGGCAAAGGCTCTATTCTAAACCATGTCAGCGATACCTCTGCTAACACACGTGCCTCACCTTCCTAAGTACCAGCACTGGCTTTTAGGCCAACAGGAAACGTGCAACAGATCACAAGATTTTAAAATACACTCTGGTTGATCCAGGTGTTTCTTTTTTGTGACGAATTTGAACAAGCAAACAGTGATGTAAAAATAATACATTTATACCAGCCAAAGAGAAAAAAAAAAGCCAGAATCAACATAAATAGCCATCAGAAGGGCACTGGTTAAGATTGGCTACCTCCACACCACAGACTACCATGAAACCATGAAATAAGGCAAATGGACACGGAATAATATGCAAGGAGCCCCAAGGTTCACCATGGGGCTAAATAAAAGGCCAGGGCAGATGTGTGTGAGCCTATTTCATCGGTTGGTATGTGTCCACTCACACGGTTGCTGAGGAGGAAATCGATGTATTTAAAAGTGGCGTAAAAACTCTTCTGCAAGCGCATATAAGGTAGCATTATCATCCCTCTGAGGAATAGGGACCAAGAAAGCGTAAACTCTGGCATACCCACCCCCAGTCCATCTTAGTTCTAGAATTATTTTTCAAAACATCAAAAATGCTGTGATTGTACTAGAGTGAAAACACTGATTTGAATCTGTGGACTAGTCAGGAAACTCGTCCAAATTAGACAGGGGTACTTGTAATTAGCATGATGAACAGATTGTGCTGATTCAGAGCAATACTGATTTGAAGTGCTTTGTAACTCTGATAGCATGGGACTAAGCAATGACCTCTGGGTTTTTATGGTGTCTTAAGATTACCTCAGTAATTGCCATGGTGAATACTAACCGTCAAAGGTGACCTCTGTGTCTCTGTTCCTTCGGTGTTGATGAACTCATCCGGGTTCATGAATCCTGACCCATCTGAACCGAATAAACTGGTGATGCAGAGGTGGTTCAACTCTAGACACTGATGATGTCTTCATGATGAGTCATCAATTATTTTAAATCAAAAAGAAGACAACAAACTTCTCTGAATAAGGTACTTCCAGAAAACTGTATCTGATTCTCCATATTCTGGCTGATGGACATGTAGCACTGTATGAGGGGTGTGAACACCAGAACTATGGCAGCCGGTCATTTGGATTCCAGGGCTTTCAGATATGTCAGGCTGCAGGCTAAATTTCTGAGGTGGATGGACCTTGAGAGTCAGCTTGGACAGGGATGACTGGGCCCGAGGAAACGCTTCTCTCATAGGAGACTTGACAGTGACAAATTATAGAAATGCTGTGTCGCCTAAAGAAGTCACCTAGGCTTGGAGGCAGGAGCCCTTCAAATACTCTAAGGATATTCGACCATGTCTATGGATATGTATTCATGCCTTTCTAATTTAAATTCAGACAATGTGGTCATCATATCCAGAATGGCTCCCATAGGAAACTTTTGAGGCACTCTAGGCCAACAGCGCCCACATCCCGGGAAGACCCCAGAAACTCTTAACTTCTCCAGGAGTCTAATCTTGGACTGTAGTGGCCAGAAGTGAAACCATTCGAACCTATGACGGCCACATGATCTGGACCCAAAGCTCAGGACAGTAGGTCAATGTCATAGTTGCTTTAGCAGTTTGAATTCACATAAAAGACAGGGCTCTCTGGCGCCCTCGAGTCAGCATATCTGATCCTTCCGTGGCTGCCCTATAGAAATTCTACCCTAGAAGATGTAATCAAAATCAACTTTCCTCAGAAGACTTTTCATCCAGTCCAGAGCCGAAGCTGTATGACAATGACATGTAGGTAGCCTGGGAGTATGTCTTTGGCCTTGGAGCTGGATGACAGGGGCTACGCAGGCCCGGTGCCATGATTTAAAAATGGAGTGGAGGAGGGGCGCCTGGATGGCTCAGTCGGTTAAGCATTCGATTCTTCATGTCGGCTCAGGTCATGATCTCCTGGTTGTGAGTTCCAGCCCTGCATCCAGCTCCGCACTGACCGTGCAGAGCCTGCTTGAGTTTCTCTCTCTCCCTCTCTCTCTCTCTCTCTCTCTCAAAAATAAATAAATAAACTTTAAAAAATGGGCGTGGGGGCCATGTGAGAATGAGCGGGGAGGAAGCAGGTGCGGGGAGTAGATGATCACGCTGGTAAGGGCACCTTTTCATATTCAAATGGAGGGAACGCGAGGACTTTTGATGCCAAGATATATAAATAGTAATTGACAAATTCAGCACAAATCTCTTTTCCCTTTCAGAACTACTGTTCTACCCTCTTCGTGGCCAATTGCAACCTCAAAATATACCCTAGTGTTGCAAGTCATTTCTAATTTATCTGTAATGAGCTGATGGGATCAACAAAGAGGAATTGGGGAAGTTTAATTTAATTTTCAGCAGGAATCTTAATAGCATAACAAAAAATTAGCAGGGGTGGGAAGCAGAGAGAACACCATGGGGGCGGAGCTCTGACCCCTCAGCATCAAACAGCGAGCCCGCAAAGACACTTGGAGATCGGCCGGCTCTGGCAAACAGCCATTTTTGTCTTTGAAGCCCTCAGTGACATTGTTGAAATACATCTTCAAAAACAGGAAACTGCATGATTTTGGTTTTCTGGCGACCTCGCCCTTTCTTGTCAACTGCGAACCTGACCAGGAGCTTTGATTCACACGGAAGGATGGAGGTAGAAAGAAAAGTATTTCCTTTTTGCCTAAACGTCCATGTTTTCAGAAGCAGCTACGAGGCTAAGCCATAAAGCGCCCATTCCCGAAATGCGGCCCAGACAGAGGAGGAAGGTGCAGTTAGCTTTAGCTTGGGTCTGTAGCTAGAATGGGGAGGAGGATTCACCTTGATGAGGGGAGGAATGTGGTCCGTGATCAGGGATGTACTAGATAATTAGTCATTCCAGGAAGCAATTACTGATTTGTCAGAACATGACAGCAAATGGTTACAGAAAGATAATGGAGGGGCGCCGGGGTGGCTCAGTCGGTTACATGTCTGGCTTCGGCTCGGGTCATGATCTCACAGTTCGTGGGTTCAAGTCCTGCATCCGGCTCTGTGCTGACAGCTGAGAGCCTGGAGCCTGCTTTGGATTCTGTGTCTCCCCCTCTCTCTGACAGTCCTCTGCTTGGGCTGTGTCTCTCAAAAATGAATAAATGTTAAAAAAAATTTTTTTTAATTAAAAAAGAAAGATAATGGATTATCTGTTCCTTCATCTTTACATTGAGGAAGTTGACCTAGAACAGGACTGACACACTTTCTGTAAAGGGCCTGATAGTAAATATTTTCCTTTTTCTCTGGCCAGTCTCTGTCGCACCTACTACACTCTAGACAATACAGAAATGAATGCGCATGGCTGTGTGCCAATAAAACTTTATTTACAAACGGGCGGCAGCAGGCTGCATTTAGCCTGTGAGCCACAGTTCGGTGAGCCCTGATCCAGATGATTATCCTTCATTCTCTCTGACCAGTGAAGTGCATCTTTGAGAGACACAAGAGCAGTGAAAACACCAGCATGCTCTCTTTCTCCCTCGCACTGACTTCTTTACGTCAACTCACATTCTAAAATGTGGTGGCCCTCAAGGGGGAAGCTCTCTTTCCCTCTCTGCCTCCATATCTTCAGCCACTGGACTCTGACTGCCCCTGCCCCACACAGTGCTTCAGAAACCGCCAAGCGAAGACCGTGATGCTCCTCAGGTGGTCAAGGCTCGGGATGGCCAGCCAAGCCTCAACCTTCTTGACTCCTGTGAGGTCTTTGAATTTACTGACCTCTCCATAACTCGTAAAATCCTGGACCCAGTTCTCCAGCCTGTCCTCTGGCCTCTGCCTGCCGCATCAAGGTCTGTATCGCTGCCAAGGTCAGCCCGAGCCCCTTCTGGTCCCGTTGTCCATGAGGCCCCGTCAGGCATCCCCTCTCTCCCGATTATTTCCCTGAGATATCTTGGATGACTGTATCTTCATCGGCCCAAATCCAAACACTGACAATCTTGGAGTAATCTATGACCCCTCACCTTTAGACCTGCAAGCCTGTCACTTCACATAGGGCCTCTCCCTTCTTCCCCTCCCTCAATCGGTCCCTTGTCACCCAGGGAAAAAAAGTGTCCTCAGCTGCCAGTCTCCCTCCATTAAAGGACCCAGCTAGTCATTTAGATGGCTGAATAAAGCTCTCTGCAAAATGGACACCAGAAGCTAAGGAGAAAAACCACTTTTTCTGAGGAAAGAGTAGAGCAGTGGAATGTAGATAGGTGATAGGACCCCCTGACACAACGTTCATGGGCTGTACGTACCTTTCCCTTCATGGAGCCCTTCCCCCACCAAAATATATATGTATATATGTATATACTCAAAGTTAGATTTTAGGGCTATGTTGGTTCGATGGGGAGTACAGTCTAGGCTGGATCATACCAGTTTTTTTCCTTCTGATTTTTCAAAGAAATCGAAATAATTTCATGGGTCCTTTGTTCTGTGCCTAACAGAGAAGTCACTGCTGGGCATATTTCTTCTCAGATGGTAATAAAAGCACAGAAGTTCTTTAAGAAAAAAAAAAAAAAAACCCTCATTGTGGAAAACATTTCCTGCCTTCAACTGTTTATCTTTCTTTTAAAGAAAAACGTAACTAATGTCTGCCCACAAGAAATGTGGATGTTGGCATTGGAGCTATAGTTATCCATAAAATATAATATTTGGTGACATTCTTAGATTCTGATACAAGGATGAGAAATACCCTTTTTATATTTCAAAATGTATTATTAATCTTAGAGGGAAATCAGCATTCTGATTTGGCTGTTCTTTTTTTCCTAGCTTTATAGTTGACAAAAACGATACATATTTGAGGTACACAACATCTTGGTTTTGATATCTATTCACATTGGGAAATGATCACTGCAGTCAAGCTAATTGACATTTCCATCACCTCACATCGGGACCACGATTCTTGTTTTGTTTCACAGTGAGAGCACGGAGGATCCACACAGCATATTAGAAGTATACAATAGAGGGGCGCCCAGGTGGCTTAGTCGGTAAAGCGTCCGACTTTCGCTTAGGTCATGATCTCGCGGTTTGTGGGTTCGAGCCCCACGTCGGGCTCTGTGCTGACTGCCAGCTCAGAGTCTGGAGCCTGTTTCAGTCTGTGTCTCCCTCTCTCTCTGACCCTCCCCTGCTCACGCTGTCTCTCTCTCTCTCTCCTAGAAACAAATAAAACATTAAAAAAAATTAAAAAAAAAAAAAAAGAAGTATACAATAGAGTATTGTTAACTCCCGCCCCTGTACTGTACATCACATCCCCAGAACGTATTCATTCTACACACCTGAAACCTTGTACCTTTTGACCAACACCTCCCCATTTCTCCCGCAGCCGCAGGCAACCACCACGCTATTTTCTGCCTCAATGAGTTCCACTCTTTCAGATGCCGTACAGAAGTGATTTCGTGTAGTATTTGTCTTTCTGTGGCTGGTTTATCTCACGTAACAGTATCTTCCAGCTTCATTCATGTTGTTCCAAATGGCAGCAGGGTTTGCCCTTTTTTTTTTAAAGACTGAATAATATTCCTGTGTGTGTGTGTGTGTGTGTGTGTGTGTGTGTGTTAGTGGTACAATGAACATGGCAGTACACATAAGTCTTTAAGATCCTGATTTCATTTCCTTCAGACATATGTCCCCAGAAGTGGAATTGCCAGATCATACGGTAGCTCTATTTTTAAATTTTTTGAGCAACCTCCGTACTGTCATCCACAATGGCTATACCAGTCTCCATTCCCACCAGCAGTGCACAAGGGTCCCTGAGGAAAATAAATAGTGGGGGCATCTGGGTGGCTCAGTCAATTAAGTGTCCGACTTTGGCTCAGGTCATGATCTCCTGGTTCGTGAGTTCAAACCCCATGTCAGGCTCTGTGCTGACAGCTCGGAGCCTAGACCCTGCTTCGGATGCTGTGTCTCCCTCTCGCTCTGCCCCTCCCCTGCTTACACTCTGTCTCTCTCAAAAATAAAACATTAAAAAAAATTTTTTTAAAGGAAAGAAGTAGTGATATGTCTTTTCGTGGCCGGACAATGAAGTGAAAGCCAACTATCACCTCTTTAGCTGCTACTAGAGAAGGCATCAATCTCGAGCAAAACCTCTCTAGATTTTCCATTCTAGAAACCAAGTGGGTTAGTTGCTTCATATCCAGATTTATTTGGATGAGCCTTGTGGTTCATCCAGCCAACATCTGTGAGCATAAGCCTCGGGCCGGGAACTGTGCTGGGCCCGGCTGTACGGTGGTAAGTACACGCCTTCTATTCTCATGGTGGCACTTGATGCTGTGGAAATGGACCTACACACACTATTCAGAGGCTGCCATCCGCAGTCACCGCAGTCACCCATGACAATACAGATAAGCCGTGGCTCTGATAAGGCAAAAGTGATTTCCATCTTATGGTACAAGGCATGTTATGGCTCCTGGAGGGGGAGGGATGGTGGGATTTTGAGGAAAGTTCATCCGTGTGCCCTGCGAATGATTAAGCTTATATGGCCCCTCAGTTTCTCTCCTTAAGAGCCAGGGGGATAAGGAACGTTCTAGGCCCAAGTTTCTCAAAGGGGTTTTTTGAAATGCGGAAGAGTATTAATGTTATATTAAAACAACACGGAGCCACTCAGGATCTGAGGCGGCCTGTTGTCTTCAGGATAAAACTTGGCGCTCGTGCCCTTTATTGGACGTGTGGCCTCACGTGAGGAGCTTGGTCTTTGCATTTAGAACCGCTCCCGGGATTGGCTCCGGAAGCAGCCGGCCTTGAGGGCCTGGCCCACAGGGGACGCTCCTCAGACGTCCGTCTGCCTCCTCCCTCATGGCCATCGAAGGTTGTGTCAGATGCACTTTGGACTCAACTACCCCGCAGGTGTCTGACTCACCTGGGGCGGGAGCCCCGCCTGGCGGGGGGGGGGTGTCAGCAGGAAATTACTTTGACTAAGCAGCCCGAGCTAAGTGAACAGTTGTCACAGATGGTGGGAGGGGGCCTCACAGTCTCAGCACCGTTGACATTTAGGGCCAGATAAGCCTGTGAGGTGGCGGTTGACCTGTCTGCTGTGGGGTGCTCAGCGGTCTCCCTGACCTCTGCCCACTGGAGGCCCCCACCCCCAAATGTGACAACCGAAGCAGCTTCCAGACCTTGCCAGTTGTCCCCTGCAGGCCAAGACGGGCCCTGGTTGAGAACCGCTGACCTAGATGCTCAGCCGCTGTCCTGGTCCTGAGAACCAAAGAAAGAGCGTGCGGGAAAGTGAAACCTCTCGTGGCCCCAGGGGCTCTGCCTGCACAGGCGCGTCCCTGGGGAGAGGCCCACATCCTGAGGCCCAGGCCGCATCTCGGGGCGGCCCCCCAGGAACCCACCGGGTTGGACGGAGGCAGCAGGGCGCGGTGGGGCTCCCCGAGGGGTTCTGGGCCACAGCAGCATGGGGAACTCCGCTCTGAGCAGACGTGTCATTCTCCGGGCTGGGCAGGCTGACTGTGCCGGGGGGCGGAGGGGGGTGGGGGGGTGGGGGCGGGGGGCGCCAAGCCCGGTCTGCCCGTGTGTACGCAGCATTGACTCACATGCTGACAAAGGCAGCCTTTGCGCACGGCCACCGTGGGCCGGCCATGGTGGTCAGCGCTGGACGGGGGAAACCTGCCGAAACCCCCTTCTTGCCCTCCAGGGAGTCCCGATCTAGTTGGAAAGACTCCTGGACAGGCCACGAGAGGGGCGGAAGCGGGGGAGGAACACTTTCTGAACGAGATGAACGCTTTCATTGAGTCTGATGCTACCGGAGCCTAACATTCACTGCTGCGTTCGGGCAAAAACCATTGCCAAGAGTCTAAATATTGGAGAAAACGCTGACATGTAAGTGAACACAAAACAGTCAAACAGCTAGAGGGCTATTGGTAGCGAAACCCCCATCTCTGTGCCACCAGCCCCATCCAATCAATTAGCAGCGTCTGTTTGGCCGGCAGAGCTGAAACGGCTCATTCAGGCTACAGAGTTTGGATGCTCCCAGTCTTTAGACCAAAAGTCACATCTTAGACTTCTAGACGTTTTCGCAATGAGCGCTAGATCTGTTTTTCGAACATTTTATTCAAAATTGACAATAGAGTGCAAAGTGGAAAGAGT